>JAKOGI010000523.1:0-87500 GCA_029747015.1 Carnegiea gigantea | reverse complement strand
CATTTATATGCTTGAAAATATTTATTTTCTTATTTAGAAAATCACATTCATATCCAACTTTCTCATATTTTTCTATTTAGTAGAAACTGTTGAAACATAAAATTAAGGAGTAAGACATGATTATTCTTTGATGCAATTTTATCATGTGGCTACAACAAGAGTAAGATCAACACTAGATATTTTCAGGTGAAATTTTATGTTGAGCTAGCAAAGTGTTATTGGTTAGTTTTTGCTTTTTTTAATTCAAAATTCATACTTATTATTTATGATTTAAAATTTAAAATATTTTAATATTTTAATATTTTCTTTGACATTTTTATTTAAAGCTTTTAGTTCTGTAGAAGCTTCGAAAATTGGTTTGACCATAATAATTTTTGAAATGTATGAGTTACAATTGTTGCTTAACGACTTGGTCAATGCTTTATAATTTTCAAGCAAATATTGATTGATTGGCTTTTAAGTATTGAAACTTATGCAAAAAGGTATTGGTTGCAATAATCCTTTAAAGGAACAAGCCATGCGACATTTCTATGGTATGGATTCAAACATATATATTTACATATTATAATATTAGTAAAATACAATTTCTTAGAGAGATATTTGGTTACAATCTATATTTATGACTTTATATCTTCAGCATTGAGTAAGAGGTTGAATGAGGGTCCTTTTTACCCCATTTGAAGAGGACCCACAATGCTTAATCAAATATTATCGCATATTAAAATTTTAAATATCAAATATTAGTCTGTATTCTCCACATCATTACTTTGTACTGTCGCATTCTTTTTCATTTTTATGGGCTCATTCTTTTAATTTTTCATGCTATATTATGAAACAATTTGACTTGTAATCTCTCATCGTTTTTTTTTTTCATTTTTAGTATTCTCATCCTTTTGGATTTTCATACTAAAAGTTTTTCTTTTAAAAATTTTATTTATCAATGCAATTTATTTGTTTAAAATATAGCATTAAAATACTCAAACATGTTTAACTATTATGTAAAAAAAAAAATTTAGATTTATTATATTCTACGATTAACATATTATACAACTGTATGAGCTTATAATTTTTTGAGTAATCCAATATTTATAGAAGAAATTTTTTAATGAGCGAGATAAAGAAATACTAAACTCTTTGTTGTATCGTAGGATAGAGATGCTACATATATAAATTAGAGATGCTGAATTACTCTCTTTTGTACGCAACTTGCTTACCAGGATTCATCTTATTCCACTATTCTCAAGGGTCTTTTTTATTTTTATTTTTTAATATTATTCACTTTATTTTTATTAATCAATGAATTATCTAACATATGTATATCATCGATAAGAAAAAGAAAAAGGTAGATAAATAAATAAATGATGAATTACGGAGACATATTCATTAAAAAGTAAATCAACAGTCTCGCATTGTACATCGCAGCAATATAGCACTAGTAAATACTATATGTATAGGAAAAAAAATTTATTTTAAAGACAAGACGATAGCTACTACTCGAGCCTTAAAACTAGTTTTTTAAAATTCGAAAAAAAACTCGCATATTTTTTCCATGGATTCTCACTTCAAGACGAGACAATGCCATGTGTCCCAAGGCGCTAAGGCAAGCACTGAAATTGGGCCACTTTGGTTGGCCCAACCTAAATCAGTGCCCGTACCCGATTGACAAATCCAAGTCGGTTTTGTATGGTGTATGGATTAGGTTGAAACTTGAAACTTGAAAACCAGTCGACAGTTGTAAGACAGCGACAAGTTAGTAGAAAGGCCAGTGCTAATTTTTCAATTTCATTTTACTTTTTTAGCCCTAAATCAAATGCCTTTATATTGACATCCTACTGAACTTGATAGGACCATCGGAATCTCTCAAACCCTAGATACATCTCTCTACATTTAGCTCATTTCAGTGTTAATTACTCTTGAATTTTCAAGGATTTTCAGTCTCCATCCAACTCAATTTTGCTCTTCAGATCGAATCAATCTCAGGTTCGCACCCCTTTCTCTTTCTCATCTTCTTTTTTTCGTCGTCGTTGTTGATGATGATGATGTTGTTAGTGCTATGTTTTGATTCCTACCCAAGAGCAAATAACATCTTGATTTCTTACCTTTTGTTTTCTGTTGTTTTTTTTCCCTTTTTTTATGGTGGTGAAATGAGCATGGGCTATCAGAGTGTGTTGGGATTGTTTTAAACTTTTCTATACGTATTCGGATCCCCAATACCCCACTTAGAGCGAGGACTCTTGAGCTATGAATTTGGATTTAGAACTAGAATTGATTTGCATTTGGATGCGGATATTAATTATTTTGTGCTGACCGCGTGACAAGGTGAAATTATTTTCCCTCTCAAATCAGTTTGTCCATAAAATAACCCGATGATGTCCAGAAGCCTAAGATGATTCTATGTGTATGCTTTGTAGTTGTTGTCATTTCACTGATGTTCTGTGTTCAGTTTGGTCAAGTTATGGTTTTTTTTGTCTATGGTCTAATGAAATCTAACCCTTAACATTTCTATATAAGGGTGAGGCTGTTTGCAGTGAGAGATGATCCTGTATTGGAAGGGTGAGGTTGTGTACAGATCTGACCCCTAAAGCACAAACTTGGGGCTGGGAGGAGGACTCCGGCTTATTAATTTATTTGCTTGGGTAGTTTGGCCAAGGAAAGGAATTGTCAATCTGCGGTATGCTTTCATATTGACTAAAGATGAACTTGATGAAAGGAATGATGTTAAGAACTAGTATAATGTTGCTCATAGTCTTGCTGTATCAAACAAGGTTAAAAATAGATGAAATGTAGACGCATTGGCACTGAAGCTTAAGGATTGTATTTATTGGTGAAATGTCAGATATAGTAATGGATGATTTGGGCATAGAACTCCAATGTTATTGTTGTGATGTAATTGGTCTCATCTTGAGTGGTGACTTGACATTTCTTGGAAGTTATTGGTGAATACATATGATGATTCCCTCAATTCTTTATCTTGATATTTTCTGTTAAACCTTAACTCATAATGATTAGAATAATTGGTGCTATTTGTACTGAAAAATCTTGCATAAACTCATTTTTCTTAGCAGATCTTAGTATAGGTGCTGCCCAATCTCAAGCTAAGAAGGAATATGGTACTTTGAAGCGAGTATGAATACCTAAATGTCTTTTACATTTTGTAGGCCTTATGTTCTGACATCTTGTGCTCTGAAGCACTATCCTGTCTGAAAATGACCGTACCTCTCCATTTTATTGTGCTTCTATCTTGAGCCAATTGATCAATTGGTAGACTCGCCTATTCAAAGAAATCTCAACTGTGTTTTCAACTAGCTTTTGTTACATTTGGTGAGTTCCTTTCTTTTTAGTGGGGTGTAGAAGGGCATTGGAGCACAATGCCTTTGGTGCCCGCTAAAGTTCCTCTTTGCTCTTCGCTTCCGTTTGCCACCTCTTTACGTAGTTCCTCATGTTGTCATCATCTCAAATATCTTGAAAAAAGTGATCGGCGTGGTAATCTTAGTTAACCTTTGGTTTCTTCCCCCAAGCTTAGGTTCTTTTGCATCTTTCACTCCATCCTCTTTCGTGACATCCTTCCCATCATTGGGTTTTTTTCTCTATCATTCTTGTTCTTAGTTGGAGAGGTAGATTAGGGTTCTTGTTCTCTGTTGGAGACGTAGATCAGGGATTGACGATTCAGAAATTTGAGGTTGTTGATCTTAGCTGTCATTGATTTCATCCAGCTTGAAGAGATTTGTTGACATTTGTGTGGAACATTGATCTTTGAACTCCAAACTTAGTTATATACAGGTGTGGTCCTTATTTTAATGGAAAAGTCATATGCTGGTCTACGAAATTTGGGAAATGGTAATGGGTCTAATGACAGCCACAATCTAAAGCAGCTAGTTGCCATTGGAAAGTAGCATGTCTGCAATGGCCATGGTGTCGGAGCAGCGTATGAACTTCAAAATGCATTTCATGATCAACTGTAAGTGAAAGATGAGTTGGAAACTGGTAGTGATCTTCCAATTGACAATGATAAGAGAGGAATTCTAGCAGATGAAAATGGAAGAAGTGATTGCAGCAGAAGTTTAGATGGTTCTGTGGAAACCATTGGCAAGTGTTTTCAGAAGTGTGCCACCTTTCTTGTCACTGTTGGTGGTGAAAAAACACATGACTTCCAGCTGGAAAATAAGTCTCAGGCACTCATCATCTTTGCCAACTACTCGTAAACTCATCTTTGCTATGAAGGTGGTGGTCGTGAGAAGGAGGGCATTCCTCCAAAGAAGCTAAGTGTGTCTTGGGCTCCTAATGTGTATGATCCCCCTTCAACATCTGTGTCTCACTGTCCAAGGAAGAATGTTCGGCAGCAGTACAAAAGCAAGAAGAAACATGCAAAAGGGAAGCAAAAGGGTAAGCATGTACGAGCAAGAGGAAGTGGCCCAAAAGACAAGAAGCATAATCTAAAAAATGGTGGAAGGTCTGAAAAGCGCTTGAGTTCCCCTGAAGACAGTGATAAGACGTCATCAAACAATAACAAACTATCTCTTGGCTTTCTGGATTTTGAACGTCATGTTGATGATATTGGTGGCCCTGAACCCAACTGTGGCAGTAGCTCTTAGGGAAAAGCAGGTGGTGGTGCTATGCACTTTGCATATACTGGGGCTACATAAACTACTCAAGGGTTTTGGTACCAGCTTTAAATTCACTGTTTCTATAAAATAAATAAGGTGAGGACATCACTGAGGCATTTATCTTTGTCAATTAACACTGTGGAACCGTTTTATCCCTATTGTTAATGAGTTATGAAACTCTGGACTACTTTCTATTAACTCAGAGTGCATTGTGAATATATTCCAGGCTGAAACTGTTGTTTGTCTAGTTTCCTACTTTCCCTGTAGTTAAGAGAGCAATTTGTGAAATAAATAAGGTGAGGACATTACTGAGGCATGCTCATATTATTGTATTTGGTTTAGCATTCACTCAATTTTGAGATGTCCAGCATCTCTCCCCCAGTGTTACGAGAACCGAACCGGCCGGTCCGATCGGTCTAACCGGGACCCGGACTATAATCCGGTCTGAAGCAACATATGAACCGTTATAAAAATCCAACCTGTAAAAACCGATCAAGCTCGGCATATTCAGTCAACAATTGAACCGTTCGGGTTGTGGTTGGACCGGAATTCTCTTAAAAGCTGCGAAATCATCAGCCTTCAAAGATCTAATTGGAGCTCCGGCGAAGTCTCCGGTGTCGACAAAGGTGATTACATTGATTAGTTTGTCTACTATGGCATAGGCGTTGTTGAAGAACTTTGGCTCCACCACCAATGATGGCTCACTAGCTCAGGTCCTTTTCTTCAAATAGACAAAGCCACGAAGGTGAGAATTGAAAAAGTTGAAGACAAGAGGGGGGGAGTAGCAGCTTCCTTGGTTTCTTGCTGCACTTAGACGTGAGAATAGGAGACGAAGGCCAACTAGGGTTTCGCTGCCTTTATGTACTTGTGTTCTTCCACTGAGTTGGGCCTTGGGCAATCTTTCATTTAAGTTGGGACTTGGGCCACTGGTGTATGTGAAAATGTTAGGATTAGGCACACCTTCTTTCTTTTTCTTTTTCTTTTTTTTTTTTTGTTGTTTGTGCGTTTCGTTGCAATTTGTGAAATGCAATACATCATGCACATATATGACATATAATTAAAAATGTTCTTTACTTTTATTTTTGATAGTTTATAATTGATATAAGTATACCAGGTAACCCCAGTATAATCCGATTCGATGGTAAACTAGGTCAGCCAGCCTAACTACGGTCCAACCGATTCAACCGGTTGATCCATCGGCCCACTCTTCTGACCGAGTCAATCATCGGTTCGGTTCTCTTAACATTGCCCCCCTTTTTAAGGAGTTATGGTTTGGACCCACTAGGTCTTTTTTGTATGATTATCAAAATAAATACATCAATGAGGATAATGAAGTACCAGAATCCCCAAATAGCATAGCATGTTATGGTTTATCAAAATAGTGTGGAATGTTGAGGTCATTTTAATAGCAAAGTTTACTCATTTTCCCTTAAAAAGGGAATTTTAGGATTTCCATTTCTTTGTAAAATGATTTTAAAATAGGAACTACTATATCATGGAGCCTTTTCATTGTAAATCCTAGTAGAGTCCCTAACCTTAAAACAATTTCACCCCCTCTCAGAAAGAGGGAATTATTTAATTCACAGGCTACAAAGGGGGAGGAGGTTTTTTCCTTTTCTTGTTTTGGGGGCGCGGGGGTGTTTGGAAGCAGCGGAAGAAAGAGAGGGTGAGCAGAGCACTAGAACGGTTAGCATTGTACGGAGACTAGGGTAGTTTGTTATTTTTTTTCTTTCTTGGACAGTTGATGGGCTTCCATGGAAGTAATGAAAATGATATAATAACTAGCTTATATTATGAACAATAATTAAATCAAACTATCAAATTTGAACTTAAAAAAATAGATTGGATATATCCTAATCACATAAGCCACCCTAGAAAAAATTTTAAAGGATCAAACTGTCAGCTAACAAAGCTTTAAAACTTGCCAGCGAGACATTCCAAAGGTAAAATAGGCATAACTACCTCCACACATCATAACGCATCATGTCCCACATCTATTGTCTTATAATACCATGAGTGCACAGTGCTAAATGTAGTTAGCAACAGCAAGTACGGGTTGTATTCCATAGAGAGCTTGGTTCTAGACACCAGATTGACTATAATACTCAAGTTAGGCAGAACTTGATTTAGGTTTATGAAAACTGAACGCTACTGAAATAGTTTGATTCAATAATAATAAAGATCCTAGATTAGGCTTCACCACACTATTTCGCTCTTTGGGTCATGCACTAGATCATATGAATCTATCCATGCAGCGATCGAAATGGAATGATTACAAATTGAAATACATTTATACTTAATTTCGAAGGTCATCAGACTATCTAAGCGATTCTAGTTATCTATTTTTCGGAAAGTAGAGTTAAGAAAGCCATTTGATTGAGTAACCCATAATTCCTAATTGAAACCCTTGCTATTCTCATCTTAAGGAATCAGTCGCTCACAAAGTAGCTCTAAGTTGAGAATTCAACTTTTGTTGATCTCCTGAACCCCAATTAAGAACATGAATACATCCCTTTCAGATAATTCATCGAACACATGGCATACTAAGCAAGAATTCAATCACAAACATAGGCATTCATTCACAAAAACCTATTCTAAATCCAAATCGTATCATAGGGGCTAATCCCAATCTGAGATAGGGGATTTAGTCACTACGCGTCACAACAATCACAATCGTAAATAAAGACATGAAGAAGATGATTAATGCACAAACTTTGATCAAAATTTGGAAAGAGAAGGGAAAAGAAACGTATTTCAATCAATGGCAATGATAAGTTCACAATCCGAACAAGGAATTAAACTCTCAAATCTAATCTAGAGTAGTGTGCAAAAGTGCTCAGATTTAAAACCCTAAGATTGCCCCTCACAGATGCTTTCTAAACCAAAACATAAGATCCCTCCTAATCAGTCCCAAAAAACAATTAAGTCGGGAAAACCGCCAGGACGCACGGGCAACCGTGCGTCTCATGGAAAACACGCACTGGCTAAGCGCACGATCATGTGACTGACTGTGCGTGACTTCTATGATTACAGCACGATCATGCATCCTATAACACAACCGTGCATCCCCTAAAAACAGCAACATTGCTCCTCTTGGTTCCTCAGTGCCTTATCAAACCTCCATTCTCCTGAAATTTCACTCATACGACCTTTCTTTCTACCAAGACCGGTAAATTTCTCATCTTTTTGGCGAAGGCACCTGAAAAGCAAGAAGTACCGCTTATGAGCACAGTATAGACCAAAGGAAGCAATTGACTTCTTTTTTCCAGAGAAAACCTAGAAATTACAGAAGAAAAAGGGCTAAGCAGGGGTTGAAAATTAGTCAAAATAGAGGTTTATTAACTCCCTCACACCTATCCCTTACTTGTCCTCAAGCAAGTTTGTCAATCAAGAATCAATGGGAAGAGACTCACCTCAATATACCAACCTCCTCAGGAAAGCAATGACAACCAGATCAATAGGTAGGGTAACTCACAACTAAGATACCCGACCAAGGCAAAATTCTCGTTTCCCAAACTACATGTTCTAAAACAAACTAAAGAATCACATGGCCATGATGCAAGAGTAGACACCCCATATTAAACCACTAGATGGTCATGCTTCCCCCTAGCAAGTGGTGAGATAGACAGGCCGGCAGATCCTCGCTAATAGGGATAATATAGAAAACTCCTCTCATGTGTTTTAAGGTGAACAATAATCCACTCAGAATTGCTCTCAATGCAGGCAAGCTACCATAGGCTTAGCAAAACTCTCGACTCTCCATCACTGAGGACAAAGTACACAAATGCCAATCATGATGACTTTTTTTTAAGGGTTGTAACGGTGAAGGGCAATGAGGGAATTATTTTGGTAAAATAGAGCTAAGTAGCCAAATTGTTAGGAGCAACAACATCCGCAACAAACCATCAAATAATCATCAATAACATCTCCACAAAAGATAGTTGGAAGGGGTTAAAGCCACTTATTGGAGATTCCCTATGCCAAGCACTTATTCGTACACTTTTTCATGTTGATTTTCCCCTTTTTTCATATTGATTTTTTTCTTTTTTCTTTTTTTTAATTTTTCATTTTATCCCTTTTTCTCAAGAACGAGGAAGAGTGGTAAGGGCTGAATGGAGCTTCAACTCCCAATCCTAAAAATCAAAACAAGGATCACAAACCCATCGCAAGCCGCCAAAATATGCCAACAAGCGAATCCCTAAAGTGCCCCACTTAGAATAATGCGTTGCTCTACTAACTTGGCTTAAGGTAGGATAAAACGTTTTAGGTCAAGGGTTAAATAGACGAAGGTGAAGCATACAAAAGGAAAGGCACACTGTGGTGCCTTTTTGGCTCATGTAGTTCATGAAACAATTGAATGCCTCAATCATATTAGCATTATGCACAAGTCAAATGTGATTTCAAAGAGAATTAAGCTAAGTTCTAGAGATGCAAGCACTAGAGGGTTGCATACTCATGAAAGAAGGTTTGAGACTATATACAATGAATATTCATTATCGGTTCAAAAAGTGTTACCGGTTCTTCTACCATAGTTTTAAAACTAGCTCAAAAGATTGGCCAACTACTAAGGCTCAACAATTCATGTCATAACAATTCTCAGGGGCAAATACAAAAACACATAGCCATACAATCAAAGCGTTTTTCACAATCCATTTCATAAGATTTTGCCCAATCAAGCATCATTTGTTATCAACTACCACAACTATCAATCCAAATCATTACCTCTTGAATGTCGTCATAGGAAGGGTTTTTAAAAGTTAGAAAGTAGTAAGAGACATAAAGGATAATGAAGAGAAGGGTTAAGAGTACGTATGAAGTTTATCAATGCCCAACTCGATCATTTTTCCTCTCATGATGCGAACTCCAACCTATATGCTTTAGACTACATGCTCTACTAAATGGAGAAAGAAAGTATGACTAATGCATCCTAAATATGCAACTAAGATTGATATGTAATTATACTAAATGCATATATGTATGTACACTGTACTAACACATCTCCCAACCACAAGCTCAAAACCCTAAAATGCACTTTAAATACATCAACAAGAAACACACTCCCCCATGCTTGAACTTTTCATTGTCCCCAATGAAAGAAAAAGACATGCAAATGTGGGGAAGGAGGGTATACTCACAGCACATCAGTAAGGCCTCGGGGGGACACAGGGTTGCCAATCAAGTGGGGGGTAGGGATGCTCATATGCATAATGAAACAAGTGTCATGTGCTCTACTGGGATCGAATGATCTCTTGGTTCTGACGGTGCAACTGATTGAGGCAATCAAATATGGTCTAAAACATGGATGGTCCAATAGCCCAGGTCGTAGCTACACTAGGAACGCCAGAAGGTTAAGCACCAGGGTCTGAAGTGGCCCTCCTTCGCTCTTGCCGACCCTAGGAGCGTCGGGGTGATCATCATCACACTCATTAGCATCATCACCATCAAACTCACCATCCACATCATCATCGTAGATGAGGTTAGAAGGCAAGGTGATGGTGGTTAACTCGTGATTTCCTAGGGAAAAGAAGGTATGACCATGGTGGCTGAGCCACAGTTGACCTCCGTCAAGGGCTTTGAAGAGTTGCATATGGAGGCAAGTGAGGAGATCGATGCGGCCCGGAGTGTACAAAACCTGCAATGTGCCGGTTTGTTCACCAAAACCCAAAGCTCAAGCTAAAGTGGTGATGATGCCGCCGGCGGCGATGACTACCGTGGAGGATTTGACATGCTCCGATAGATGACTGGTTATAAAAGCGCTAATGTTCATCGCTTGGTTATGAAGTGATGCCCAAATAAGAAAAAGCTCACCCGCCCTTAACCCATTATGACTATCGGCCCAGGGAAAAACATAGTTAGCGGTGAGGCACTGGAAGAAGCAAACCACGAGATTGCAGATCCATGTGGCCTTGGTGGCCCGTGCTTCATGCCTCCGCCAAGAGCAAGTGATGGTGGGCCAAAAAGTGTTGTGCTTGTATTCTCTGTAGACAGGGGTAAGGACACCACCATTATCAGTATGAAGGTGTAATAGTTCATTGAATTACGCATGGGTGAGCACAAAGGTTTGGTTAAACAGGCAAAAATGGATGTAGCCAATGGCGCCCCGAAACTGCTTGTCCAGGTCTACAACCAATGAACTCATAAACTCCCAAACAAGTCATTCATGAACTGGCTCTTACAATTGCACGAAATGTATCCAACCTAATCTACCAAGCACAATCTTTAAATTAAATAGGTGCAAAATAGTGAGCATTTTCTCATCTAGGTAGCTAGGTGCAGACATTTTTCTAGTGACAATCGCACCATAACGAGAAGCATGCTCAGCATTAAGGAATGAAATTCTATAGTTGTTCACAACATGGGAAAGTGAAGAGTTACCTCAAGTCACTGGGGTCTGGCTAGTAGAGGTGGCGGTGGACTTCAAACGCTTCTTGGGGACTACAGCAGAAGAGCCATCCTTGGTCTTGGCAGCTATGGTTATAGAGGTGGAAGCACTAAGCGAGTCAACTTAAAATTCAACCCAAATAACTAAATGCTGCCAAAGCAACCCTAAATTCACCCAAGTGAACACCTAATTGAGCAATTGAGACCCCAAATTGATGAAAAATGGTGGAATGAAAAGGGTTGAGGTAGGGTTTGGGGGTTTGAATATGAGGGAGTAGAGAAAAGGGGAATTGGTGAACTAGTGGCTGGCAGCGCCGGAATCCTACAGCGGGGCGACGGTCATGGGTGGAGGGTACTTTGAGGGGAATACGGTGTGGGCAGGTTGTCATGGGTGTAGGCGAGTCGAGAGAGAGAGAGAGAGAGAGAGAGAGAGAGAGAAACTGAGTGAAGGATAGACAAAGTGGAAGGGCAGCAGGCGAGAGGTCGGTTGCCGGTGAGGGTAGGAGAAGAGGGCGCCGATTGTGGGTAGGTGAGGAGGAGAGAGAGGAGTCAAGGGTTTGAGTCAGAGAGAAAGTGGGGGAGACACATGATTATACGTGGGAAGGAGGAAAATGGCAATTTTAGGGGTGCACGGTTGTGCGTCGACACACAGTTGACTGTGCTTCCTAGGTTTTATACGCAAGGTTGTACACACGGTTGTGCATCAGACCATGGGTACCTTCAGGTTGGATATTTTTTCTACTACAGAACCATGCACCTCAAGGGTGCTGCTCCCTTCCTCTCTGTTGTATTTTTTACTTTATACAAAGGAAAGTGATAAAGCTTGGATTGCCTCCTAAGAAGTGCTTGTTTTAGGTCTTGAGCTTGACCTTGAGTGGCCTCTAACTGGAGGGAACACCAGGGAGGTCACAAGAAACCTTCCGCTCAATTGGCTCTCCGGCAACATAGTGCTTGATCTTGGAGCCATTCAAATTTGAACGAACCTGTGCCATTTGTGCCGATCTCAATAACATCATAAAGGTACACCTTTAGTACTTTGAATAGACCCGACCATCGGGAGCGGAGTTTTTCAGGGAAGAGCTTCATCTGGAGTTGAATAAAAGGACTAAGTCATCTTCTGAAAACTCCCTCCTATTGATAGATTTATCGTGCCATGTCTTCATTCTCTTCTTACATATCCTTGAACTCTCATGGGCATCTAAGTGGATCTCCTCAAGTTCATTCAATTGTAACAACCTCTTCTCCCCTGCATACTTCAAATCAAAATTGAAGTTCTTGATGGCCCAATAGGCCTTGTGTTCTAACTCTACGGGGAGGTGACAGGGCTTACCATAGATGAGTCTGAATATAGTGGTGCTAATGGGAGTTTTGAAGCCTGTGCGGTAAGCCTGAAGGCGTCATCAAGCTTATCTGCCCAATCCTTTTATGATCTCACAACCATTTTCTCTAAAATAGACTTGATCTCACGGTTAGATATCTCTACTTAGCCATTAGTTTAAGGATGTTAGCCAAGTTAATACTTGTGATGCACTCTATATTTCTTCAATAGAACTTCAAGTTTCTTCTCTATGAAGTGCGTCCCATTGTCACTCATGAGCACCCTCAGAACCTTGAGGCGAGAGAATATGATCTTCTTGAATAACTTAGCCACTACCCTGGAGTCATTGGTAGGGCTAGTCTTGGCCTCCACCCATTTGGAGGCGTAGTCCACAGCAACCAAAATGAATTTGTTAGCCCTTGAGGATGGGAAACGTCCCATGAAGTCAATGCCCTAAACATCGAGTATCTCAACTTCTAGGATGAAGTTCAGGGGCATCTCATTCCTCTAGGAGAGATTTCCTATCCTCTAGCAACAATCACATGAATGAACATAGTGGTGGACATCCTTGAACAGTGAAGGGCAAACGAACCCAGCTTGGAGCCTTTTCGCAACAATCTTGGAGGTGCCAGCATGTCCTCCACAAGGACAGTCGTGACAGTGGGAAATCATGCCTAGGATCTCCTCCTCGGGGAGGCAACGCTTGTAAATCCCATTCTTACGCAGCTTGTATAGGAAGAGTTCCTCCCAGAAATAGTGGTTGACATCATAGAAAAACCTCTTCTTTTGATGGGAGGATAAGTCATGTGGCATGATCCCTAAAGCTAGGTACTTTGCAATGTTAGCAAACCACAGAGCTTGATCAGTTGAGATGGCTATTAAGTGCTCATCAGGGAAAGCATCATTCAGGGGACCATCTGACCTCTCTATGATAAGTCTAGAAAGGTGGTCAACAACCATGTTTTCGGCCTCTATCTTGTCCTTGATCTCTAGGTCAAACTCCTACAGGAGGAGTATCCACTGGATGAGGTGAGGCTTCGCATCCTTCTTCTCTAGGAGGTGTTTGAGAGCTGAATGGTCGGTGTACACAATAACTTTAGAGCATAAAAGATAGGGTTTAAACTTCTCCATTGTGTACACCACCAGCAGCAATTCCTTTTCTTTTGTGGTGTAATTCTACTCAGTCTCATCTAGTGTTTTACTGGCGCAGTAGATCACAATAGGCTCCTTGTCCTTACACTACCCCAAAACTGCCTCCACTACATGATCGCTGGCATCACACATGATCTTAAAAGGGAGACCCCAATCAGGTGGCTGAATAATGGGTGCAAAAATCAAGGCTTGCTTAATCCTGGAAAAAGCTTCATGGCACTCATCAGTAAAAACAAACGGGGCATCTTTGGCCAAAAGTTGAGTTAGAGGTTTAGCAATCTTAAAGAAGTCCTTGATAAAGCGGCGATCAAATCCTGCATGACCGAGGAAGCTTCGTACCCCTTTAGCAGACGTAGGAGGGGGCAATCGCTCAATAACCTTGATCTTAGCCTTATCAACCTCAATACCCCTATAAAAAAATAACATGACCCAAGACCACCCCTTTTTTGTACCATGAAATGACATTTGTTCCAGTTCAGCACTAGATTGACTTCTTCTTATCTATGGAGTACCTTCGTAAGATTTTCCAAACACAAGTCAAAGGTACCACCATACACGGAGAAGTCATCCATGAACACATCCATGGTGTTCTCTATTAAGTTTTAAGGCACATAAGGACACAAGAGGGGGGTGAATTGTGTCTTTCAAATTTTTTTCTTTCTATTTTAGAACACTCGTTAGACCTGTTGGGACAGGTGTTTGCAGTAAGGTAGAAACAAAACTTTGAATACGAAAATAAAGGAGACACAAGATTTTATGTGGAAAACCACCTCTGGCCCAATGGAGGTGTAAAAACCACGACCTATCTTAGTAGGATTTCAACAAATACTTTCACTAACACGGGCCAAGTTCGTTACACTATGTAACACACATGACAATGTCACACACATAACTTAGTCTCCCCCGAGAGTCTAGTTACACACACGTAACTATTCTCCACTGGAGAATGAGTCACACAATACGTCCAAAAATCTCCAAGACTTGGATACACTCTAGACTTAACTGATGACAGAAAAGAATAGAAGACCATTTTACTTTTATGCTTCTAGCTAAGCTAAATGTAAGGTACACTTACAAGCCCTATTATGCCAGCAAGAATGACTCAATTTAGCACACTCCTTAAAGGTTTTTCACTCAGAGAATAAGCTCACAAAAAACTCGATGTTTGCCTTGAAAGACCCGTTTGGGAAGAGATGAGAAGCGAGTGCTTATATACCCATAAAAAAGCAAAGATTTGATTTCCATAATAACTCTGAAAATACTCAGTATCCTAAAAGGAATTAAATCCTTCAAGAAATTATCATTTTAGGAAATCATATCTTTTAAGGATAAGATAAAATCTTTTGAAAAAATCTTTTTAGGAGACCAATATTATTTAGGAAAATACTCTTTCTAAAACACAATATTATCAGAAAATCGATCCTAAATACATTAGGAATTTTGGCAGTAGGAAAACTCTTGAAATCTTTGAAAATTGATTTTTGCACTCGCCGCCCTCAGAGCACTGCAGACCTGTTTGCTCAATTGTTCTGAGCAGTGCTCTGAGTCAGCTTAAATAATTCCTTCAAGGTGAGTGTTAAGTCAAGTTCTTTTTTGGCATATTAACAAGAATCTAGACAAGCATAACCAGTAATTAGCCCTAAGATTCTGAAGACTCTTGTACTCTGCTGATGATGTGCACATATATCCACTTTGATGATTGCAGCTTCTTCAACCTGTTCTTCAGGGTGTTTGCAACTTCTGTCGCTTTCAACATATAATTTTATCACATAGCTTCAAACATGATATTTCGAACTAATCTCCAGGATGTTTGTAATCTGTCTTATCATATGATTCTAGCATTCAACTCAAGCCAAGCATAATTAGCACATTTAGGTTGTAATCATCAAAACCTTATATAAGATTGATTCAACATTCTTAATAAAATTAGAAAATATAGCAGTCAAACATCGTTGGAAGGAGGTGGGCGCATTACATAGCCCAAAGGGCATCCTATAATAAGCAAAGATGCCGTAAGGGCATGTAAAAGTCATCTTCTCCTGATCTCTGAGATGGATAGAATATGAAAGAAACCTGAAGAGCCATCCAGATAACAGAAGAAGGAATGTCGTGCCAATCGTTCCAACATCTGATCAATGAAGGGAAGGCGCAATGGTCTTTCTAGGTGGCTTGATTTAATCTACGATAATCAATGCACATTCACCACCCGGTGACAGCCCTAGTTGAGATGAGCTCATTACGCTCATTCTTGATGACCGTCATACCACCCTTTTTGAGAACTGCCGGAACCGGTCTCACCCATTCACTATCAGGGATCGGATAGATCATCCTGGTGTCAAGTAGCTTGACAACCTCTTTTTTAACAACCTCCTGTATGTTTGGATTTAAATGTTGATGTGGTTGTCAAGAGGGCCTATGACCTTCATCAAGAAAGATGCGATGCATGCAAAGTGAAGGACTGAGACCCTTGATATCATCAATGCTATAATCTATAACACCCCTGTGCTTCTTGAGCACTTCCAACAATTGTTCGAGTTGGGGGCCATCTAGTTTAGCACTGACAATAATAGGAAATTGATGTCTACAGTCAAGAAATTCGTACCTGCGATGGGGAGATAGAGGTTTTAACTTTACCTTCGGTGTGCTCCTTTTCTTCTCCTAGGAGTTTTGAGCCTCCACATTGAGGACCTCCTGCAGGCACTGCTTGTGTGTATAAGCAGTGGATGCATTGAAGAGTCTAGCATACTCCTCCATCTCCTTAGCTTGTGGTTCAGACACATCACAGCCGATAAGAGCGGCCTACCCTGACACCTAAGTGTTGCTCGTCCTCGAGTAAAATGGAACTAAAAATCCTACAAAAACAAAATAAAATCCTAACTCACTTTCGTATAAATCATAGTTGTACTTAGCACATACAACAAGCCCTTTAAACCCCGAGGTTACTGATAGGCCCGCAAGCGCACGGTGGCGTTGTAGCTATTCAAGGTCGATCCCATAGAGACTAGGTTGATCTATTGGGCTACATCCCCTCAAGATATGCTAAGCGAATCGAAATTCAAATGGTTTCGAATTAACAATTTCTAATACACTAATTCTACATCAATTAAGGAAAAATATCTAGGAATCTTTGCAGTTTTTGAAGAGAATTGGATCAAAATTAATAAACATGTGCTATTCTCTAATTAGCTAGAAACTTGATCTATTCTTGTGAAATCAATCAAATTTGGCAAAACAAAGCAAACGTCATTCTCTCAAACTAATTTGACTTAATCCAAGTTCAATATATTCGATTACTTACTAGCCCTCCTAACACATAAATCTCCCTGTCGAGTCGAAGTTATGTTAGGTCTTATCAAGCAATCCAACAATCAAATGTCGTCTTTTGAATGTTCACTCGATTGTTTCTAATGTGCAAGTGAATTTTGGCCACAAATCTACTCACAAAATAACACTTGATAGAACAAAATCAAAACCAATCATAAAAATAAGTACGATTCATTAGAAATCAAAATGTGATCCAATATCAATTCCACAAATTACTAAATCCCTCGGCAAAATAAAACTAGTAACACATAATCAAAGATTAAATGACTAACTACTCTAAAACGATAAAGAGAAGATAAGATAGAAGAAAAGAGATGCTCAGCCAAGATGCGCGCTTGAACCATCATCACAAGTCCTGGATGGAATCCTTGTAAATCTTCACTTCAACTCACTATCTCTCTCTCTAATCTACAATAAACTAATCTAAGAGAGGAAAATGGAAATGAGAGAATGATGGATGAGGTGTAGTGTGGAATGTCTTTCAGCAGCTGAGGGAGGCCCTTTTTATAGGAAACCTCGATTGACCTCAGCCATACGATGAGGGAAAATGAAGAGGCTAGGACTTACAGGCCTGCCAAGGATGGTGGGTTGCACAACGGGCAAACCGTGGTCCCTGCTGGAACCCAATTCTTCTGTTCTTTCTCTCTTCCACAAGCACAACAACCAAAGGTTGTCCAGGGTGAATCAACATACTCTCATTTATGGGTCAGATGCTAGGCAGAAAGGCCTAAAATCCTACAAAATACATCAAACAGCAATACCCAAGCATAAATCGAGAATAGGAGTGCAAATAACAACATTAAGCATAATATTCTCCTAAAAATGAGGCAAAATGACCGTAAAATAATATACACTTTGAGCACTTATCAAACTCCCCTATGCTTAAACCGTTGCTTGTCTTCAAGCAAAAACTATAGGAAACCGACAAGGGAAGACTTATCTAAGACTCAAAACAGTAATGACCTCCTTACAGTAGGCAAGCCATAGCATATCATAAATAAGAATGCAATCAATGGCAACCCCAAATAGCACTAAACATTTCAAAATCAGGAGGAAGGGAAGGTTTTTGAAGAAGTACATGGCCACAAGCTCGACATCAAACTTGATCACCCCCAAAGAACCACAAAGTATGTCATGCAAGCACATGGAATTTATTACAGCCAATTAGACTGGTAGAATCTCACTTTTGAAAAATGTGAATCACTCCCACTCATGTGTTTAAAATATAGTATAGGTTCACTCAAGACTCATTCCAAATATACAATCTACCATATGCTTGGCAAAACTGTCAAATTCTCCACCACTAAAATGCAATGTGCACAAGGCGATCAAGAGGACTTTAGTAGGGTTGTAACGGGGCTAAGGATAAAGATAAGAGGGGAACAAATGTTTTTTTGAAATGAGGAGCTAAAAGCCAAATATTAAGAGCTAAACAATTCTAATGCATCAAACAACATCCTTCTTAAACCTTATCAATTTGTCAACAAAAGAAATCCCAAAATGAAGAGAGAAAGAGTCGGAAATCTCAAATAACTTACATTCCTAACAAAGCTAACACTTTCTTTCGTTTTTTTTTTTTCCCTTCTTTTGTCTTCTTTTCTTTTCTTTGAATTTTTTTTTTCTGTGTGCTTTTCTTTCTTTCGTAAGCACTTATTATTCTTTTTATTTTTCATTCAGAAGGGATAGCCAAGGGGGAATCCATAACAAACTTAAATTTCAACTCTTCTCTAAATTTTGTACAAATAAAACAAGGGATTAATCAATGTCTCACAACCCTGCACCAAACAACCAAAATTCACCACAAGATATCATTTTATCTTACTACCACCCTATCAAACTTGAAGCAAAAGAATAGAACACTCCTCTAGCCTTGGCTTAAAGGAAGACAAGTATTTGGCCATGGGTCATAATAGGAGGTCCAAATCAAGAAAAACGAATACATGCTCAAAGGGGCTAACAAGGGATATAATACACAACCAGGGTGGCTATTTGGCCGTGGTGATAAACAAATCAAAGAAAAAAACGCCTCTATCATATCATCAAGTATGCACATGCTAATGTGGCTTTGAACAAGAGTGAATGCAAGTTCTGGAGATATAACAAGGGAGAGTCACACACATGAAAGAAACATGAGACTAAATATAATGATTAGTCTAAACAAGGCTCAAAATCTCATGGGATATCTATCAAAGTCTCAATTAACTCATAAAATGACTCTCATGTACAAACATTAGTGCTAAGGATTCCATGGAATAAAAAAGTTCTTAACCAAGGCAAGGGTCAAAACAAGAAACGTTCACAAAACCTTCAAAAATTTTCACACCAAAAGGAATTACACAACAAAAGCTACTCAAGCTCATGAAAGCTATTTTGCTTAAACAAAAACATCATCAGAGATTATCTCAAACCAACCACACCATCTCTATATGCAAGCCTAAATGCAACTAAATGCAACATGTAAACAAAAAAAGAAACCTAAAACAATTTGCTTCTAATGTGTATGAAAACTGATAACTGAAATACAAAGCATAGAAACTACCCTTCCCCCATGCTTGAATCACACATTACCCTCAATGTCAGCATACAATAGAAAAAGGGAAGGAAACATAAGAGAAGGGAAAGGGAAAACAAAAGAGAACAATCTCACCAAATTAGGTGCCAAGTCCACCCAAGCTGTGCGGCCTCATAATAACCGCGACACATGGAGCATCAGCCACTCTATTTCGATTTTAAAACTTAGCGCATTAAATCAGACATCGCCAAGGCACATAGGAGCTTATCAAACTCCTGAGACCATAGTTCAGAAAATAGAAGGTAAGAGGTAATAACTAAAATCACACCAAAGACAATGAGTATCCTTTTAACCATATCAAAACCTATAGAAAAATCATATGAAGGATTAAAGAATGTAGTCCACATGACTTTCTTAGGCAAGTCCTCTAGGCATATACAATAAGGATCAGTGCACGGATCATACCCTCTAAAGTCACCTAGGGACATATAATCATCGACATTCCCACCAAGCATACTAAACATGTTATCCTCATAGCCTAAATCAACGTTAGTATCACAAATCTTAGGATTATCAATGGGTTCAACAATGTAACATGTAGGGCAAGGAGAGGGTTGTGAACACATATGGGAAACATGAGAATGTTCAAGCAGATTAGGGAAGGCATAATTAAAACAAAGGCCAGAAGACTCCTTATGCACACACTCATAATGACACCCCCGAAAGGAGTGCTAACTAGATCATACACCTTTTCTAAAATACCTTTCGACTTAAAACATGCATCAGAAATATCAAACCTAGCATCAAACCTAGAAGGCTCACCCAGCTCGAACCCTGTGCACTGAACTAAAGGAAAGGATGAATCATGTAAGGTCAAGACAACATCAATATTGTCTATAGGTGATGCAAAGTCAGATTGATCATAGCATGCATAATAAGGACACGAATTTATATCATGGTTAGAAGAAGTATAGAAAGCACACCAAAAAGAAGCATAATAAGATCTAGCATAAAATGTACAAGGATCAGAAATCGAATATCTACAAATAATATTAGCCTTTTCAAATTCAAATGAATCCCAAGCAATCCACTCCAGCAAATAACATGCCTCATCAATATTTTTACCATAAAAATCTTAATACTCTAAAAGAGTTTGAGTTTCACTACTCACACCCTCATCAACGATGTCTAATATTTCCCATCTACCCAAACAATAACCACATCTAGCAAGAAAAATATTTAAGCGCTTAAAATACTTCCAAAATAATTCATGCTTGAATTGGAGAAAATGGAAAATGGCCATTGTTTTTTTTTCAAATTTTTTTAAAATTTTTTTCTGTTTTTTTCCAAAGAAAAACAAAATACTTAGTCAAACCTATTGAGAAAAACCCTATATTTGACGCTAATCCCCGACAATGGCACTAAAAACTTGATAGGCCCGCAAGCACACGGTGGCGTTGTAGCTGCTCAAGGTTGATCCCACAGAGACTAGGTTGATCTATTGGGCTATATCCCTGGAGATATGCTAAGCGAATCCAAATTCAAATGGTTTCGAATTAGCAATTTCTAATACACTAATTATAAATCAATTAAGGAAAATTGTCTAGGAATCTTCGCAGTTATGGGATCAAAAGTAATAAACATGTGATATTCTCTAATTGGTTAATTCCGAAGAATTCTAATCTTGTCTAGAAACTTGATCTATTCTTTCGAAATAAGTCAAATTTGGCTAAACTAAGCAAGCGTTGTTCTCTCAAACTAATTTAACTTAATCCTAGTTCAATATATCCGATTACTTACAAGCCCTCCTAATATATAAATCTCTCTGTCAAGTCGAAGTTACATTAGGCCTTATCAAGCAGTCCAACAACCAAATGTCGTCTTTCAAATGTTCACTCGATTGTTTCTAGTGTGCAAGCAAATTTTGGCCACGAATCTACTCACAGCATGAATAATATTTGATAGAACGAAATCAAAACCAATCATGAAAATATGCACAATTCTTTAGAAATCAAAACATAATCCAATATCAATTCCATAAACTACTAAATCCCTAGACAAAATAAAACAACTAACACATAATCAAAGATTAAACAACTAACTACTCTAAAATGATAAATCAAAAGTGAAAAGAGAAGGAAAGAGAGAAGAAAAGAGATGCTCAGCCAAGATGCGCGCTTGAACCATCGTCGCAAGCCCGGGATGGAATCCTTGCAAATCTTCACTTCAACTCACTATCTGTCTCTCTCATCTACACTAAACTAATCTAAGAGAGGAAAATGAAAATGAGAGAATCAAGGATGACGTGTGGTGTGGAATGTCTTTTAGCAGCTGTGAGAAGCCCTATTTATAGGAAAACTCGATTGACCTCAGTCACATGATGAGGGAAAACGAAGAGGCTAGGAGTTACAGGCCTACCACGGACCATGGGGTGCACCACGGGCAGACCATGGCCTTTGCTGGAACACAATTCTTCTGTTCTTCCTGTATTCCACGAGTACAGCAACTAAAGGGTGTCCGTGGTTAGTCAACATACTCTCATTTATGGGTTAAATGCTGGGTAGAAAGGCTTAAAATCATACAAAATATATCAAATAGCAATACCCAAGCATAAATTAAGAATAGGAGTGTAAATAATAACATCAAGCGCAATATTCTCCTAAAAATGAGGCAAAATAAACTTAAAGTAATATACACTTTAAGTACTTATTAGTTACCCCTAGTGGACGAGAAAGGCCTCGTGAGAGTTTGCAGAAGATATACCCATAAAATCTTAAAATAAATCGAAAATCTTTTTTGTTTCACAAAAAATTATATACCATCGGGAAAAATAGATGTACACATTCCAATGTACTACATCACTCAAGTAACCAAAGAATTAGATCACATATGAACACAATGTACATATCAAGAAATCCTTAATCCCCACGGATGACATCTATACATAATCTTTTACCCCACCTAAGAATTATGCACAAGCGTGACTAGTAGAACCTCACTTTAGGAAAATATGAAACACCCCCACCTATGTGTTTAAAATATAACAAGATTTACTTAATTCTCTTCCAATCAAACAAACTACCATAGGCTTGCTAAGATTCTCAATTCTCCACCACTAAAATGCAAAATGTAAAATAATAATCAAGAGGACTTTTTAGGGTTGTAAAGGAGCTCAGGGTAAAGGGTAAGAGAGGGACAATCGATTTGGGATGGAGCTAAAAGCCAAAGCTAATGAGCAACCATCACTTACACCAATTATAATGAGCACTCTTCCTGAACAAAATAAGAACAAACCCCATAATGAAATTGACCATTGAAATTGAATATACATAATGATTCATCATGCCAAACACTCTTATTCATAACTCTCTCTCTTTTTTTTTGAATTTTTGAGATTTTCTCCAACTTTTTTTTTTTTCATTGTTTTCCTTGGAAACTTTTCCATTTGTTTTTCACTGTTATTGTTTTTTTTCTTCTTTTCTTCTTTTTTTTCATAAAGAAAGTGAATGAATGGCATGTACAAAAAACAAGAAAACTCAATTCCCAAATGGTTATAATGATACATCCCACATATACCAAAATCAACCACCAAATTCACAAAACGCCCAAAGTTATGCCCTAAATGATGAAGTGTCACCGCACTAGCTCTGGCTTAGGGGTAGTGAAATGTGATTAGGCCATGGCTGAAATGAAGGATTCACAACAAAAACGATCAAGACTCAAAAGGATAGCAAGGGGTGAAACATTCAACACAAGGATGGCAATCTGGCGATGTTGCTCACAAAAACAAATGAATGTCTCTATCATATTATCATAATGCACATGCTAAATGTGATTTCAAAAAGAATCAAAGCAAGTTCTAGAGATAAAACCATAAAAGAGACACACATGAAAGAAAGACATGAGACTAAAGATGATGAATTAGTCAATGAGGCTCAAGATCTCACAAATTTATCTACCAAAGTCAAGCTTGCTTAGAATTAATATCGGGGTTATGATTGTATCCAAACATCATACTTTAGCACTAAGTTCTATCAATGCACATCACATCTATGTACAATCTAACACTATGGTACAAGAGAACATAGCCAATTAGAAATTGTACATACATTCCCCAAAAACAAAACAAAAATCTTTTTGGATTTTTAAATTTTTCAATTTTTTTCTTAAATTTTCAATGTTCCCCTACCCCTACACCTAAATCTCACAATATCCTCATTGGGAGTGAAAAGAAATATAAAAACCCAAAATAAGAATGTATACCCAGAAGAAAATGACTCAAAAAGAAAGAAAAATGACAAGACTCCAAACTCAAAAATAAAATAACAAAAATAAAACAAAGCAATAAATATATACAAAAGATGAAAAAATAAAAAGAGAAAATAAAGAGGAACACGTATACTAGGTCTGGTGAGAAAGTACACCTAAGCTATAACCTCCTTGAATATACTTAGAATGAGGCCCATTGAGCATCAGTCACTCCATATTAAGCAAAACTTTGCTAATCAAATCAAAAACCATTAGAGCACATAGTAGCTTATCAAATAGGCAAGAACAACTCCCTATAAGAGTACAAAAGAATGTAAAGCGTTGATGCCAAAAAGAGTACATCCACCATGTTAATGCAGCACAAGTAAGGGCTCGCTTCAACTTATCAAATTTCTAGGCCCAAACATAGCTAGTGGGTGGGTCATTGGCCTAGAAACTATATCATAATGAACGAATAGTCTAGGCAAAATAGAGGGTGCACAATGCATAAGTCCTTTAATTTTAATATATGTAAGAGTCTGGTCCAGAGAAAAAGTCATAGGCACAAAAGTCTTGGGCTCTACAAATTTAGACTTGCGAGGTTCAAAGAGGAGAGCAATAACAATGGGGTCAAAAGAGAAAGATTCATATTCAACATAAAAACCCTCATCAAGACTTTCGTTGATATCAAACCCACATGAAAAAGATTCACATTCCACAGAAAGAATAGCGTCATCTAATTCAAAATTAGTGGGCTCAATTTTCTCGTCACAAGACTCCTGGAAACAAATAGCTTTAGACTTATCATGATGCTTAACTTAAGATGTGATGTTCATATCTGACTCACTAAGATTCTCAAGGTATTCACCCTCCTGAAACTCACAAAAGTCATTCAAAATGTTGGATGGGTAGGAAGAAAGTAAGACATCCTCAGTGGCATCCGTAGGTGAGCTAAATTCAGGTACAAGGTCAAGGGATAGAGGCAAAGGGGGGTCACTCTCTTATTCCGAGCTAGGCAAAGGCATAACATCATTCAAGTTAGGCCTAGCAAGATAAAAGGGTTCAAAGTCATCATAAAGATTAACTTCAGATTTAGGAGATCCTAAACTAGAGTTAGGCTCATGCAAATTAGTATCCTCCCTACTACGATTAACACATTGAGAATATTCAACAATTTTATCTTTCATTGTCTCCACCATTTTATCAGTCAATTCATTTATCTTCTTTTCAACACTTGCACATGTAATATCAACATAATCACGATATGTACAAGTACGAGCATTATGATCAGAAGACTCATAGTAATCACCAAAAACAGGAGGCACATAAAAGTAAGACGGGTCATATAAGTTCACAAAATGATCCTGGTGGCAAGGAGTAGCATGGAAAGTAGACTTACTATGATTTAGGTATCCAAGATTCTTTTTATCTTGTTCAAACTCATAAGTATCCCAAACTAATTTTTCAAAGAAATTCCACACCTCACCAAGAGTTCAAACCCACATGGATGACCGCACAAATTTTCACTTTTCAAAATTTTGATTCAATTGGGCACGATAATCATTAAGTCTCGATAGATAAATCTAGAAATGTTCATGCTCGAATTGTGGGAAATTGAGAATTGACATTCTTAAATCTCTTTTTTCAATTTTAAGAATTTTTCAATTTTTTAGATTTTTAATTTTTTTTCTTTTTTAAAGGTTTTTTTAAAGGAAAAAAATGTTTCTAGAACACTAATTACAAACTAATGACTAAAACAAAAACAAGAGACTTAAATAATTAAGTTAACTACACAAAATAAACTAACAAAAATAAAAATATATTACCAAAAGAAAAGGAAGGCCAAAAAGACTTGAACAACAAGAAATGACCTAAAAGAAAAAATACAAAATAAGCACGAACACAAAGCACGGACACCATTTTCTTAAATAAAAGACCTAAAACAAAATAAAAGCAAAAAGTAAAATAAAATGGAAAATCAAACTCATAAGATCAGAACTCTATATACAAAAAATTTCACACAATCACAAGGAACATAAATGTATTTTTTTTTTCCAATTTTTTTGTCCCCAAATTGTGCAAAAAAATCCTAACAGAAAATTAATTTCAACAATCACAGAAAATTCTAGACAGTTCAAAAAAATTCCACAAAAATTCACAAAGACTCTAAAAATCATGAGGAGTCCACAAAAAATATCAGGACAGGAAAATTTAGACTGGAAATGCTCCAAATAATTGACATAGATTCCGAAATTGGTGAAAATCTACACTTATGAGGTGTTCTGATCCTGCTCTCTGCTTTGCTGAACATAAGCCAGATTGATTAGTAAAATAAACACTAAAAATCATATTTGATCCAAAACCAAAAAAAAATCAAAATACTAAATGAAGTAACAAAAACAATGAAATCTAAACCAAACTAAAACTGAATCAAAAATTAGGACGAAAACAAAAATGACTCAACGACTCAAATAACTAGAACTTGACGCAACCTAATTTCATAATCGCTACCTCCGGTAATGATGCCAAAAAATTGTTGTAATTAATGGGAATCATGGTTCTGGGCAGCGAATTAGTGTAGGAAAATGATCACATGCAAATTAAAAGTAGTGGGCCAAAAAGAGGAACCAAAGTTGATTAACAAGCTAGAGCCAAATCTAGAGCGGAAAACCGCAGCGCAATCAAAACAAGGGCAGAGCATGATCAGTACTAAACCAATGAGGCAAGATTCAAATTTCCCAACAAAGTGTCAAAAGTCCCAATCGAATTTAACAATGCCAACTTAAACTACATGAGATTAAACAAGATCTGAAAACAAAATCGAAAACAAAATTGAATATTGAAACTTTAAAAAACTCCACTATATGCCATCCTGTTCTTCAACCTTGAGCCAATTATAGCCCGCAAAACGTGCCAAGCCCCTCCATTACTCCAATTAATCACAAATTAAACACTTTGATTACTTCCAAAACTACTGCGTTGATGATGGTGAAACTGATGAAGGTAACGGTTATAAGAATTGATGTGAGTAAATGAAAAAGGAGATAGAAAGGATGAGAAATTAAGAGAACGAGAGGGTCAGTTATGGCTGATGAATGAAGAAGAGGAAGGTGAAGCAGCAGATGTAGGGCACGAGTTTGTAAATTGGGGAACGAAATAGGAAGAAGAAAAGGGGAAGGGGCATAGGCATGTATGGCCATTGGGCCGTAGGCGCAGAGAAAAGAAGCAAGCCCAGGAAGCAGACCGGAAGGACAGAAAGGGGGAATTGGGGCATGGAGAGAGAGAGCAAGCAGACTGGAAGGAAATTTGGGCCACAGAGAACAGCCATAATAGGCCCACTGATAGAAAGTGGAGGAGCTGGAGTGCCGAGAAAGGAGGGAGGCATGCCGACTGGACCTCAGCCTAGACCGGCCCACTAAGGGGGAATAAGGGAAGGAGAACAGAAAGAGAGCTGGGGAACAGAGAGAGGTTGTTAAGTCAAAAATCATGCATGATTTTAATAATTATTTTGATTATATTATATATATTATTGCGTCTAATTTACTTTATTTTATATATTTTTCAGATTAGGCATTAATAAAATAAAAAGGGAAGAGAAGACGTCGAAGTTCGGGTTTTACACGCTTGGCTATAAAGACGGTCCAAAAATAATAATTTATAAAAAATATTATTTTCATAATTATTTAATTGGAATAGGGTTTCAAGAGTTGGAGAAGAGTTAGAAGTCTTGAGGGAGAAGGAAGAAAGGAAGAAGAAAACCTATTTACTAACCCTAATCACCATCACCCTCACCATAATAAAAGGAATCAATCTCCACGGCAATCACACATCAACTTACGCAGCCATTCCCCTGCTCAATCACCAACCCCTCAACTTTCACCATAAACTCTCCTCACACATACCCCATCATCAAACACACCATCATCATCCTACCCACCATCATCTTCACACTACACCCCCAATCTCTCCACTCCATCAATCCCCTCTCCTCACGCCCAACACATGAAGGCCAAAGCACATCTTCTCCAAATGCAATCAGCATCCCACGCCTAAGTCTTCTTTGTTTTGGTTGCTATTTTTATTTTGTTTAGTTAGGTTAAACCCTTTATGTTATTAAATATGAAACCTTTGCTAAATTATTATGACATTATTTTAATATGAGTGACTAGTTTTTTTGGTGCTCAGTATAATCTATTTGAAACCATGCTAAATTAATTATTTTGAAATAAAGTTTCATGCTTTATTGTCTAGTGAATTTATATTCATGTTCTATAGCGATTAGTATTTATCATTCATGATATTCATATTATATTACTAGAATGCATGCTAATTAGTTTAATACGAATTTATATGATAGTTTAAAAGGCTTTAATATGTAAAAGTTATCGTCTTTTAAGCATTAGTATCACCCTAATTAATCATTGATGGCTCAAACCCATCTCTTTTAATTAGGTAATCGTTTTAGATATTTGTTAAATCGACTTGCTGGTAAATTGGTTACAAAGCGTTAGATGATGTTTTTCTAGTATGTAATGCTCTAATTTGATTAAATTCTTATGCTGGTGTAAGGATCATCAAATTAGTAGGGTTTATACTAGGGTTTGACCTAATTAAACTACAATATAAGGAAAAACGGGGAAGATCCGCTGGTGGGTGTCTTCTACAGTTTAACTCATAGATGAAATCAACTTGTGTGTTAATGATAAATATTAATTTGCATGGTGGATATAGATTATGCTAAGCATTTTCTCATAAATTTGATATCTTTTTATAATTATTTGTTGCTTTTAGTTAATTTGTTTAGGTTGCCAATTTTTATTTTTCAATTATTAGCTTTGATATAAATTTCATTCCCGCCCCCCCAAAATAATAGTCTTTTAGGAGTGTCTTGGTAATTTTAGATTAGTTAGATTTTGATTTTTAGAGTGGCTATAACTTTGGGTTTGATTTATATTCTGTTTTATCGTTTAATTATCGGTTTGTTAAAAATTAGGCTAAAAATAGTTTCTTTTGCTTTTTTTCAATTTTTAATCAATCCTCGGGTTTATATAGTGTCCTAATCTGCCTCTATTTAATTTTGTAATTTTGGGGAATTATTTGATAATTTTTCAGAACTATTTTGTGAATTTGATATGTGCAGGTTTTTATTTCAACAAATCTAGAAATTTCGTTTTTAATATTTATTTCTCGTTTATTAGGTGTTATTGAGTCCAAAAAATTATGTCCTTAAATTAGGGTAATTTTGTTGATTAATTTCGTATTTATATTAGTTCAGTTTATTTTATTTCTAATTTCAGATTGAATTTTCTATTTTAGTTATCTACAGCGATTTTCTGTTTTGATTTTTCTGAAATTAATTCGATATAATTCTGGAGTTATAAGCTTATAAACTTGAAGAATATTAGTTTAGGTCACTATTTGTGATTTTTAATATTTATTTTCTGGTTATTATTCTCTGTTTTGATTTCTAGTTGAAGATTGAGTTATTATTCTCTTTTTATTTTTCTAGATTATTTAGGATAGCTAACTACTGTTTTATTTTCAGAAATAAATCTAGAATATTTAGGATTAATATTGAGTACTTTTCTAGATTTTTATTTATTAAATTTGATTTGTTTTAGAATTACAAAGAATAAAAACAATAAATTAGTGTAGTAAAATCATTTAGAATTAAACTAGCCTTTTGACATAATCTTTCTTCGTGGGATCGATCCCTACTTTCCTATACTATAAAAATTATTTATAAATCGAAGTAGTGGTTAAATTTGTAACTCCACGATAAGCTTTACAAATTTTGGCGCCGTTGTCGGGGAAAGAAAATAAAATTGCTAGTTACTTCTATTTAATTTTACTACTTTTATTGTTTTTATTTTAATGTTTGCAGATTGCCCGTAATATATGAGATTAAGGAGTGATAAGGAAAT
Organism: Carnegiea gigantea; assembly: GCA_029747015.1. Taxonomy (NCBI): domain Eukaryota; kingdom Viridiplantae; phylum Streptophyta; class Magnoliopsida; order Caryophyllales; family Cactaceae; genus Carnegiea; species Carnegiea gigantea. The sequence goes on along the minus strand of JAKOGI010000523.1, from coordinate 58,037 downwards.
TGGAGAAAATAAGGAGCAAACATTAGTAGACAAAAATAAAGAAGGTTATCCTAGCTCAGTAGGTCTTAAGACCAGAGAGGCAAGAATGTCTACTCTTCGAGAACTTGCTGCCCCTAACCTAGAAACCCAACCCATGTCCATTACTTATACTACATTAGATAAACCTCTAAAACTGAACTCTGGATTTATCAATCTATTATCCAAGTTTCATGAATTAGCTGAAGAGGACTCATACCGTCATATTAGTGAATTCCTTATCACATGCTCTGCTATAGTGCCTGAGGGGATTCCTGAAGATCAAATCAGGTTGAGAGCTTTTCCTTTTTCTTTGCTTGGTAATGCTAAAGATTGGTTGTATTACATACCTGCTGGATCTTTCTCTACATGGACTGCATTGCACAAATCATTTTTAAAGAAATTTTTTTCAGCATCCCGAATTGGATCTATTAGGAAGGATATATGTGGAATCAAACAAATGAATGGGAAAACTTTTTGTAAGTATTGGGAAAGATTTAATAAACTGTGTGCTAACTGTCCCCAACATCAAATAACTAAACAGTTGTTGATTCAATATTTTTATGAGGGTTTACTTCCTATGGATCGTAATATGGTTGATGCTACTAGTGGAGGGGCTCTAGTTAATACAACTCCAGCAGATGCTAGAAATTTATTTAATCTGATGGCCTACAATACTCAGCAGTTTGGTGCTCGGGAGTCACAAATTAAAAGGGTTAATGAGATTAGTTCTAACTCATTTGTAGAGAGTCAGTTATCTCACATTACTGCTATGTTAAATAAGATTATTACTGGGGAGTTCAAAAGGCAATCATACGTGGCATTTGTTGTCTAGAGGGGCATCCTACTGATGCATGTCCTACACTTCAAGAGGGTAATGTTAATACTGTCTATTCTAACCAAGGTCAAAAGAGGTATGATCCCTATTCTAATACCTATAATGAAGGATGGAGAGACCACCCTAACCTTAGGTATGACCCTCAAACCAATCCACCTGATTTTGACCAAACATCTCGTCAACCTTCTAATCAAGATAGGACCAACTTCCTACTAGAACAAGTCCTTAAGAAGATGGGTAATAGATTCCAAATTTTGGAGACAACTCTTAAGCAGATTCAAGAGAAATAGACTGCAACTGATATTATAGTTAGCAATTTGCATGCTCAAATGCAAAATAGGTTACCATCTCAGCCTTACCCTAACCCTAAGGAGAATGTTAGTGCCATAACACTTAGGAGTGGGAAAGAGTTACAAGAGCCTAGGAAGAGTAAAGAGGTTGAGCTTGAGTTAGAGTTCAAAGTGGCTGAACCAGAGTTAAATATAGATTCTAATCAAACTACTAGGGAAATAGAAGAAAAGAAAAGAGAACCTTATAAGCCAATTCCACCCTTTCCTAGTAGATTTTGAAACCCTACTTCTAAGGTGAATGAGGCTAACCAAGAGATCTTAGAGACATTAAAGAAGGTAGAATCAACATACCTCTCCTTGATACTATTAAACAGGTGCCTCGTTATGCTAAGTTCTTGAAAGAATTATGTACCACTAAAAGAAAGTTAGTGGGGAATGAAAAGGTAAGTGTGGGGGAAAATGTGTCTGCAGTTTTTCAAAGGAAACTTCTCCCTAAGTGCAAAGACTCAGGTGTATTTTCTGTTCCTTGTAAGATAGGAAATCTTTACTTTGATAAGGCTATGCTTGATTTGGGTGCTTCTATTAATGTTATGCCTAGGTCTGTTTATGACAAACTAAACTTAGGAGAGTTAAAGAAAACTAATGTAGTGGTTCAGTTAGCTAATAGGAGCAGTATTTACCCAGATGGAGTGTTAGAGGATGTCTTAGTCCAAGTAAATGAACTTGTATTTTCTACTGATTTTTATGTGATGAACATGGGTGATGCATGTCATGATATTCCCATCTTACTTGGCAGGTCATTTTTGAAAACAGCTAGGATTAAAATTGATGTGCATGAAGGAACATTAACTATGGAATTCGATGGTGAAGTGATTAAATTTAATATTTTTGATGCCATGAGATTCCCTGCCGATGTGAATTACGTGTATGCACTTGATGCTATCGCTGAGTTGCCCCAAGATATTTATAACTTATCCAATAAAGATGAATTTTTGACTATGCTTACTAAGAGCCTTGATCATGTTGAGTTTTATAAAGTGCCCTACCCGATTATTGATGATGTAGTGGAAGAGATCCAACTAGAGGATCCAAGAGCTTCATGAAGTCGAGCTAACGACTATAAACAAAGGCGCTAGTTGGGAGGCAACCCAACGTTTTTAGGGAAGTACCTATTTAATTTGTTTTTGTTTTCAGTATTTCTATCTTCTTGCATGCATTAGGGACTATGCATGAATTAAGTGTGGGGGGGTGCATCCTGCATTTAAAATCAAAAAAAAAAATTTCTTATAAATAATACATGATATGAGTTTATGCTAGGCTTACTTGTTTAAAAATTTTTTGTGTTTTTATTAGCTATTTTTTAGTTTATTCTTCTATAAGTGAAGACGTTTAAGCATGCTAGCTGTCTTTTAGAGAAGTTTGAATTGATCCTCATATATATTTTTAATGAGTAATTATCATAATTATCCATCTTATTTAGTCATGTATTATATCCACTTTAGAGGCAATAAAATGACCTGGCCCATCTCCTAGCCTATTGAATTAGTTCAATAACTCATTAAAATTGTGAATTTTCTTGTCTGTTTATTATCCCAAAAAAAAAGTGAAAAAGGAAAGGAAAAAAAAGTTAGATTACCAACATGGGTAGGAATAGGTGGCTCGGCACCTTTTTTTCCCCTTAAGTTTAGGTGAAACACCCCCAGCCCCTAGGCCAGAAGCGTTACGTTTTCCAAACTTCTTACTTAAATTCTGGGATAAAACGGGTAGAGTTTCCCCTAAAAATTGACCGTTTCCAGGCTAAACGCCTTGCAATAAGTCCCTGTAGATTAACGGAAGCGTAAACATATAAAACATAGCTCAACGGCCACACGCCGGAGTTCATAACTCAACGAGCCACTCGCTCGAAGTACACCAACCAAATTGATTCATGAATAAAGAAGAAATGGAAGATACAACTCAATGGTTAACAAAACCGGAGTATTAAGATTTACATCCCAAAAACATAACTAAATTAAACTAAGAAGACATCTGACTAACTTGATGGTTGGCTCAGGCAGCCATACAGAGCGACCTTTATACCATATGCATTATATGAACTAGAATAATCGTTTATAGACCTTTATAAACTAAAAGTACATTACATGACTTCAATAAACACGTAAGATCCCTTTAAATGAGCACATATGACGCCTTGTAAGCAACAATAGGTTCCTTCTGGACTTATCTGACTCAACTTCTTCCCGTCAGATAGAAAACCTGGGGAAAAGAGGAAAGAGTAGTAGGATGAGCAACCACATACTCAGTGAGTGTCCCCCAACCCCCTTAAAACCAAAACCGTTGCAGGCAATACTATCTTTACTAGTCACATATCACGTTTCCATACTTTACTATCATAATAGATATTCATAGAACCTTTATGAGAGGATCACTAAACATAAACTTCACTTCGGCCATTCAATCATATTTCTAGGTTCCTCAACGACGGAGTTCTTTTCTAGCAAGCAGTTAGGCACGCGAGTAAGCATCGAATGCTAGGTATAAGAATCTTTTCTTTTCATAACATAACTTCCTAACACTCCATTTAAACTACACATGAACCCTCAACCATATGATGTGTATATAACATTATCCCTTTTTTATAATTACACTTTTCTTGGCATTTCATTCATATAATATACATATCACACACATAAACACATATCAAGCATTTAAGTACCTTTAAACATCATATTAAGCTATATGACATCCTCGCATGCTATTCACATATCAACGTTCATTCTTTTAGGAAGATACGCCTTCATTCATGGAATTTTTAACGTGCTATAACTTTCTTTCTCATCTCATACACTTTAAATCAGACAGATTTGCTATGGATAAGAATGATACCACATAAGATTAGAATCCATGTTCAACCATGCTTAAGAATCATTCATAAAGCATCCATTGAAAGCTTTCTTTTCATACATGGGCTAAGAATCCACATTCAAACATGCTTGAGGATCATTTCATAACTCAATTCATTGAAAGCTTTCTTTCTTTCGTTGAAAACGTTTTCTTAGTCTTCAAAGGAAATCTCATTTCGTTTGGTCGTATAACGACCCTTATAAGCTTTTCATTCATTATTCCATATAGCCTTTTGGGCCTATAAAAAGAACTTCCTTTTCTTTTTAATCGTTTAAAAATGGCAAAGGGCCAATTGCTTTTCTTAACTTAGTACGAAAGTACTTCTGGCATAAGATCATTACAAGGTGCTGATTGGGTGAGAACTATTCTCGACCCCATAGTGAGACCTAACGCTCACGCTTAAGCTCTTACTCCCGGGATGGCTACATATAACATATCGGACCATTACATTAGCCCTCGTCAGGGCCTCTAGGGTTTATCCGGACTTATCCCCTAGGTTAACATTATTTACATCATATCATATTGTCCGCAGCACATTATCTTAGCCACTTAAAGCGTATCGGCCATAACGGCTAGTAATTTTCCATTTCAAACAATAAAATCATTCAACGTATAATTCCCATCTCCCTTTTGTTAAAAACGTTTTAGGGATTCCTCCCAAACACTATTTGAATAGCTAAAATAGGCCATAGCTCGTTACTAGACATGGCTATTATTCATTTAAAACACATGAAGAGTCATTTGCTAAAACATCACCCTTTCACACCCATGTTACATCTTAAACATACAAGGAAAAGGGTATACACATATCACATTTAAGCATTTCGTAATCATTTCAACACAATGAGCCACACATGGCCTCGCAATCCACACGATTGCGGTCAATTCACAACCCAGTCTCCTTCCTCACTTGCACCGTACCACAAGATCTCGAACGCTCATAATTCTTTCCTCAAACCATCCAACTACCAACTCGATTCATCGATTTATTAATCACAACATATTATCATATTAGCTTATGTAAAAGGGAGGGAAGATTAGGCCCTTACCTGAGCAACCAGCATCATTCAGCGAAGCGTTACAACAAGCGTGCATATAGCCACATTTATTCATAATTCGACAATACTTTATTCAGTAAATCAAACATAATTCGATTCTAAACATATACGTTGCATTTCAAAGTAACTTCCCTAATCATGAATGTATTAAAAGGGTTCGAATTTATTTCGTTTACACACATAATACATTAGCTAGTTCAATTCGAATGGGAGCTAAACACGTTAAACTAACTTCGTTTTTAATCCCTTTTCATATATTAGCTAAATAACTTGAATCGATGCTAAACATATCAAACTAACTTCGTTTCTAATTCCTTTTCAAACAACAACTCATTAACTCGATTCGAAGCTAAATACGTTAAATTAACTTCGATTTTAATTCCGTTTCAGACAATAACTCATTAACTCGATTCGAAACTAAATATGTTAAATTAACTTCGATTTTAATTCCGTTTTAAACAATAACTCATTAACTCGATTCGAAGCTAAATACGTTAAATTAACTTTGATTTTAATTCCGTTTTAAACAATAACTCATTAACTCGAATCGAAGCTAAATACGTTAAATTAATTTCGATTTTAATTCCGTTTTAAACAATGACTCATTGACTCGAATCGAAGCTAAATATGTTAAATTAACTTCGATTTTAATTCCGTTTTAAACAATGACTCATTAACTCGAATCGAAGCTAAACACGTTTATATAACTTCGATTTTTAATTCTTTTTCACACATTAACTAATTAACTTGAATCGATGTTAAACACGTTAAACTAACTTCGTTTTTAATTTTTTTTATACATTAGCTAATTTTAATCGAATTCAAGCTAACCACGTGTAACAAATTCGAATTAGCCTCATGTACATGCATTAGCTAGTTGAATCCAACCGACCTACTCACATTCAAACAAATTCGAATCAAACTAACTTGCCTGTAATAGCTAATTTAGGTCATTCAACAAGCATCATACACGAATTGAAGCAAGCCTAGGTTAACATGCATCATTAAACTGCTGAAATTCGATTGAAAATTAATACTAATTTAGGAGGCGAGGAACACCCACCTCAATTCCATGCTAGAGGACTCGTTCTGAGGGCTTTCGAGCCCGATTTGGATACTAAGAAGCCTCAATCCTCGGTCCACATGGTCCTAAAATCGCACCCACTTACTGCGGTCGAAACCCTAGCCCGACACGGAACCGGATCAGCATCCCGTAGACCCGGTCATGCTGCTATTTGTGGCGGTTTCGGCCTGCCGTGGTGGTCGCCGGAACGACGCCAACCGGAGAACCCCGCCGCCGTCAACCGCCCGGTCACAACCCACTCTTCTCTCTCTCTCGCTTGAATTCTCTTCTCCTCTCGCTGTGGTGTCTCGAGGGTCAGCCGACGCCTGACTTGCCGGTGCCCCAAAGTCGACCTCGGCCCCAGCTCGCCGGCCGGCGGCCCTCCTCTCTCTCTTTCTCTCTCTGCCGTGGGGTTGTGGTCGGGGTGGGGGGGTGCCGTGAAGAGCCTCAAGAACCCCCCCTTTGCGTTTCTCTCTGCCCAGTGGAAGAAGGGGCTTCGGCCCCTTGTGTTCTCTTTTTTTCTTTTTTTTTTGGTTGATTCGGTTAATAACTCAATCAACTAAAACCGCCAGTCCAATTTCAAATGTCTTGTTCTAAACTCAAATCGATACATAACCCTTCATCAATTATTCGAACCCAAATACGTCGAAGTTCGATTTAATAAACCTGAAACTAATTCTAAGGTTGAAAACCTAATCGTTTTTAGGAAACGACTAAATAAATCGAATAACGACTAAATTAAACTATCGATATAATTTAAAGGTATAAATAGCCCGAATTAACTTTAAAATCAATAATACCAATAATAAACCCCTTTTTTGATAAAATTATCGCTCCCAAAAGCACATCGACAATAATTTAACTCATATAGTTGCTAAAAATACGAATTTATAACGTAAAAAGGTAATACAGTTAGCTTAATGGAAAACAAAGAATGCGGGTCTTACATTAGGTCTCAAGTGAGCCTTATGTATGGAGTAGCCCATGATTGGGAGAGTCATGCCCTTTTTTTGGGCCGATCAATGACTTACCAAAACTAACAGTAAAAAAAAAAAAGAAATAAAGATGATAATGAATTGTTTGCTCCAGTACCTCTATTCGGGTGAGTGCGAGACAAGGAGTGTTTAATTTCTAGGACCCTATATGGGCCTCGAATATGTGCGCAAGTAGAGTTAGAAGGGGAAAAAAAAAATATAAGAAGAACCAGAAAAATAAGTACAAGGCAAGTTAGAATCAATTCAATGAGTTATTCTACCTAGTTCAGTTGTCTCTGTAGCCATACCGTACTTCAATTTTTCTATCATAAACTTTTTAGACCTCTTGATCAGTGTATGCATATTTAAAGAGATGAATAATTATTGATCTTGCTACTTCATTAAAGAAGTGTTGTGAGGTTGATGAAGAAACTTCTTTGATGGTAGTTGGATGTCTAGTAGTTATTCACCTATGGGAGGAAAAACTAATTAATTTTCAATAAAACTATTTTTAAAGCAAGCCAATACCTAGTATGAATATCATAGTTATGCATGACTTTATATGAAAGAAAGAAGGTCAGTTTTAGGTCGAGTTTAAGATTTCTTTGCACGAGGACGTCCAAAGTCTAAGTGTGGGGGAATTTGTTAAGCCAAAAATCATGCATGGTTTTAATAATTATTTTGATTATATTATATATATTATTACGTCTAATTTACTTTATTTTATATATTTTTCAGGTTAGGCATTAATAAAATAAAAAGGGAAGAGAAGACGTCGAAGTTCGGGTTTTACACGCTTGGCTATAAAGATGGTCCAAAAATAATAATTTATGAAAAATATTATTTCCATAATTATTTAATTGGGCTAGGGTTTCAAGAGTTGGAGAAGAGCTAGGAGTTTTGAGGGAGAAGGAAGAAAGGAAGAAAAAAACCTATTTACTAACCCTAATCACCATCACCCTCGCCATAATAAAAGGAATCAATCTCCAGGGCAATCACACATCAACTCACGCAGCCATTTCCCTGCTCAATCACCAACCCCTCAACCTTCACCATAAACTCTCCTCACGCCTACCCCATCATCAAACACACCATCATCATCCTACCCACCATCATCTTCACACTACACCCCCAATCTCTCCACTTCATCAATCCCCTCTCCTCACGCCCAACACATGAAGGCCAAGGCACATCTTCTCCAAATGCAATCAGCATCCCCCACCTAAGTCTTCTTTGTTTTGGTTGCTATTTTTATTTTGTTTAGTTAGGTTAAACCCTTTATATTATTAAATATGAAACCTTTGCTAAATTATTGTGATGTTATTTTAATATGAGTGACTAGTTTTTTGGGTGCTTAGCATAATCTATTTGAAACCATGCTAAATTAATTATTTTGAAATAAGTTTCATAATTTATTGTCTAGTTGATTTATATTCATGATTCTATAGCGATTAGTATTTATCGTTCATAATATTTGTATTATATTACTAGAATGCATGCTAATTGGTTTATGATAGTTTAAAAGGCTTTAATACGTAAAAGTTATCGTCTTTTAAGTATTAGTATCACCCTAATTAATCATGGATGGCTCAAACCCATCTCTTTTAATTAGGTAATTGTTTTAGATCTTTGTTAAATTGATTTGCTGGTAAATTAGTTACAAAACATTAGATGATGTTTTTCTAGTACGTAATGCTCTAGTTTGATTAAATTCTTACGCTGGTGTAAGGGTTATCAAATTAGTAGGGTTTATATTAGGGTTGGACCTAATTAAACTACAATATAAGGAAAAACGGAGAAGATCCGCTGGTGGGTGTCTTCTACAATTTAACTTATGGATGAAATCGACTTGTGTGTTAATGATAAATATTAATTTGCATAGTCAATATAGATAATGCTAAGCATTTTCTCATAAATTTGATATCTTTTGATAATTATTTGTTGCTTTTAGTTAATTTGTTTAGGTTGTCAAATTTTATTTTTTTAATTATTAGCTTTGATATAAATTTCATTTAGCCCCCCAAAAACAATAGTCTTTTGGGAGTGTCTTGGCAATTTTAGATTAGTTAGATTTTGATTTTTAGAGTTGTTATAATTTTAGACTTGATTGATATTCTGTTTTATCGTTTAATTACCAGTTTGTTAAAAATTAGGCTAAAAATAGTTTCTTTCAATTTTTTTCAATTTTTAATCAATCATAGGGTTTATATAGTGTCCTAATCTACCTCTATTTAATTTCGTGATTTTTGGGAATTATTTGATAATTTTTCAGAATTATTTCGTGAATTTGATATGTGCATGTTTTTATTTCAATAAATCTGAAAATTTTAATTTTTAATATTTATTTCACGTTTATTAGGTGTTATTGAGTCCAGAAAATTTTGTCCTTAAATTAGGGTAATTTTGTTGATTAATGTTGTATTTATATTAGTGCAGTTTATTTTATTTCTAATTTCATATTAAATTTTCTATTTTAGTTATCTGCAGTGATTTTCTGTTTTGATTTTTCTGAAATTAATTCGATATAATTCTGGAGTTATAAGCTTATAAACTTGAAGAATATTAGTTTCGGCCACTGTTTGTGATTTTTAATATTTATTTTCTATTTATTATTCTCTGTTTTGATTTCTAGTTGAAGATTGAGTTATTATTCTCTTTTTATTTTTCTGGATTATTTAGGATAGCTAATTACTGTTTTATTTCCAGAAATAAATCTAGAATATTTAGGAGTAATATTGAGTACTTTTCTAGATTTTTATTTATTAAATTTGATTTATTTTAGCATTACAAAGAGTAGAAACAATAAATTAGTGTAGTAAAATCATTTAGAATTAAACTAGCTTTTTGACATAATCTTTCCTCGTGGGATCGATCCCTACTTTCGTATGCTATAAAAATTATTTATGAATCGAAGTAGTGGTTAAATTTGCAACTCCACGACAAGCTTTACAGAGGTGCTGTTGGGCTGGGCCTCGGGTGGAAGATGTGTAACGGCCATAGAGAGAGAGGGAAAGGGCGCTAGGCTCAAAGCTAGACCAGGCTAGAAGCTGGCCCATGGACTTCGAGATTGAGCCCACTACTTCTTTTCCTTTTCTTTTGATTCCTTTTGATCCAACATCATTTTCTTCTAACCTTCATACTCATTTTATTCAACTCTCATAATATCTACAAAGATAAATGAAAACATATTAAAAATCTAATTAATGAATTTATTATGAGCAAATATTAGGTAATAAAGAATATAAATAATCATAATTTTGGGTTGAACATGGCCTCTAGAAGATCCTCTACAGAATGGTAAGTGAAAGCCCCCTGATTGAGTGCCTTTTCTAACACATTAAGTCTACAGCAAGTATCATCTAGAGTTGGATTGGCCATAGTCTAAGGTAGGTGGAACTCTACTTTCTCATCCTCTAGTTGAAGGGAAAGCTTACCATTCTCAACATCAATCATAGCTCCTGCAATAGCAAGAAAGGGTTTCCCTAGGATGATAGGGATACGGGAGTTCTCCTCCATCTCCATGACAACAAAGTCACAGGGAGTAAAGAACTTTCGTACTTACAACGGGACATCCTCAAGAATACCAAGGGGGTACTTAACAGATATGTCAACTAGTTGTAGGGAGATTGTAGTAGGCTTCAATTCTTCTACTCACAGCTTCTTACAGATGGAGTAGGGCATAAGGCTAACAGTAGCCCCAAGATCACATAGTGCCCTACTGATGGTCACATCCCCTACACAACAAGGGATAGAGAAGCTTTCTAAATCTGAAAGTCTAGGAGGAACCTTGTTCTGGATAATGGCAGTATGTTCTTCAATGAGAGATACCATAGCAATCTTAAGTAGCTTTCCTTTGTTGGATAGCAAATCCTTCAAAAATTTTGCATAGAAGGGCATATCAGTGGTAGCCTCCAAAAAGGGAATAATAATGTGAAACTTTTTCAGCATCTTAAGGAACTTACCATACTTGTGCTCCTCCCTAGCCTTCACTAGTCTCTGGGGATATGGGACATGAGGCTTGTAAGACTTTACTGTAGGTACATTAGTCTTAACTTGCATCTCTTTGAGCTCCTAAGCTTCTAACCTCTCACCTAGAGGTTCAATGGTAACCTCCTCTCCAATATCACCCTCTTCTTCAAACTCTCTCTCCTGTCTTCCCTCATAGGCATTTGCAGACTCTCCAGCTCCTTACTACTCCTCAATGTAATAGCATTCATCTGACCTTTGAGATTAGTGTCGAATTAACCTGGTAGATGCCCCTCTGGTCTAGACAAATGGCCATCTACTGTGCAATCTGAGCAATCTGGTTTTTCATCATTTTCTGATGAGTGGTCATGGTCTCAAATTTGGAACTCAATTCGTTAACCACCGACTTTCCAAGTGCTTTATTTGTCCTGGTTTGGGTCACTATAAAGCATTCCATATGGCCCTCTAGATTGGACTTTGGTTAAGGAGGTTGTTAGGGAGGTGGGTTGTAGGGTGCCCTGTATTGAAAACCAGGGGGTTGAGGTTGAGGGGCATTAGGTGGCAAGGGGTTGTTATTACGATAAGAGAAGTCTGGATGATTTCTCTAACCGAAGTTGTATGTATTTTAGTGTGTGTTGTTTTGTGGGTGAGGGTTGAAGTTTTGCATAGCATTCGCATGCTCAATCCCTTGGAAATTCGTATGACACTCAGCAGCAACATGCCCTTGGATGCCACATATCTTACATAAAGCACTAACCTTATATATCATACCTAAAGAACTCATCGGATTGGGAGCGCCCATCCTATCAAACCTCTGAACAAGGGCATCAACCTTGCTTGCTAGCATGTCCATAGCATCGAAATCGTACTTGCCACTACCCTTCCTTAGAGGGGCCTCCTCATTGGACCAATAATAGTTGTTGGCAGCCATGTCCTAAAGTAGGGCCTTTATTACTTCAACTTATTTCCTCATGAGAGCACCTCCAGCTGCAGCATCTTTGGACATTTTCAGAGCTTGGTCGAGTCCATTGTAGAATGTCTGAATAAAGAGTCAGTCGGGGACTCCACGATGGGGACACTTGCATTGAAGATCTTCGAATCTCTTCCAAGCCTCATATATTGATTCGCTATGTAGTTAGGTGAATGAGGTGATATCTGCCCTCAGCTTGGCAGTCTTTTCTAGAGGGAAGTACTTGCTGAGAAAGGCCATGGAGAGTGCATCCCAAGTAGCGTAGGCATTTGGCTCCTTCTTCTGAAGCCAATCTTGAGCTCTATCCCCCAGTGAGAATGGGAAGAGCAGCAGTCTGGTTGCATCAGTAGCACTCCATGGAGCTTCACGGCGTCACGCTTCACAAGGAAGTTGCAAAGGTGCATGTTGGGGTTATCAGATGGGTGATCCCCAAAATGGTCTCTCTCCACTAGAGAGATCAAGGTTGGTTGGAGTTCAAAGTTATGTGCCTCAATTGTGGGGTTCACTATGGATGATGTAATAACCGACGATTGCGATATGGCATAATCTCTTAGAACTCAAGTGTTGTTCCCAGCCATTGCAAATTCTGCTTTCTTCTGTCTTTGCGCTCCACTTTGCCTTCGAGCAATTACTTCGATCTCAAGATTCAAGGGAAGTAGGTTATGACTCCCTTGACTGCGCCTGTGCATACAAAGCAAAAACTATACCAAGCGTAAGTGAGTCCAAGCAATGATGAAACAAAGCAGGATAAGAAGGAAGAAAAAGAAAAAAATCCTAATCTAATCTTCTGATGTTAAAACAAACAAGCTGCCTAGCAACGACGCCAAAAACTTGTTGTCTTAAAATAGGACAAGTGCACGGTGCCAAATTTAGTTAACAACAACAATTAAGAGTCGTATTCCATAGGGAGCCTGCTTCTAGTCACCAGATTGACTTTAACACTCAAGTTAGGCAGAAACAGATTCAGGTTTGTAAAACTGAATGCTACTAAAACTGTTTGATTAAAAAATAATAAAGATCCTAAATTGGGTTTCACCACACTATTGTGCTCTTTAGGTTATGCATTAGATCATATGAATTTGTCCATGCAGTGGCTAAAATGGAATTATTATAAATTGGAATACATCTACACCTACTTTCAAAGGTCATTAGACTAATTAAGCAATCCTAGTTCTCTATTTTCATGAAATTAGAGTCAACAAAGCCACTTGATTGAGTAACCCATAATTCTCAATTGAAACCCTAACTATTCTCATGTTAAGAAATCAATCACTCACAAAGTAGATCTAAGTTATGGATTCAACTTTCCTTGGCCTCCTAAACCCTAATTAAAAACATGAATAGATCCCTTTTAGGCAATTCATTGAACATATTTCATACTAAGCAAGAATTCAATCACAAACATAGGCATTCATTCATAAAAACCTAGAGCATGATTCCAAATCACATCATAGGGGCTAATCCCAATCTAAGATAGGGGATTTAGCCACTAAGCATCACAACAATCACAATCATAAATATGGACATGAAGAACATGATTAAAGGCACAAACTTTGATGAGAAACGTGCTTCAATCAATGGTAATGATAAGTTTATAATCTGAACAAGGAACTAAACTCTGAAATCTAATCTAGAGTGGTGTGCAAAAGTGCTCAAAATAAAACCCTAAGATCGCCCCTCACAGATGCTCTCTAAACAAAAACATAAGATCCCTCCTAATCAGTCTTGAAAAACAATTTAGTTGGGAAAATCACCAAGACGCACAGTCGTGCGTCAACGCGCGGGCAACTGTGCGTCTCATGAGAAACACGCACTGGTTGAGGGCACGATTATTTGACTGATTGTGCATAGCTTCTATGATTGCAGCATGATCGTGCGTCCTGTAGCATAATCATGTGTCTCCTGAAAACTGCAACATTGCTCCTCTTGGTCCCTCGCTGCCTCATCAGACCTCCATTCTTCCTAAAATTTCACTCCTACGACCTTTCTTTCTACCAAGACCACTAAATTTCTCGTCTTTTTAGCAAAGACACCTCAAGAAGTACTGCTCATAAGCGCAATATAGACCTCAAGAGGCAAGTTCAACCTCTTCTTTCCATAATAAACCAGAAGTTACAGAAGAAAAAGGGCTAAACAAGGGCTGAAAATCAGGCAAAATAGAAGTCTATCAACATCCAATATACTAATGATAATACATCAAGCCCCAAATCAAATGTACTGATCATACATGTCCCACATCAAACAGTATAATGGAGGAGATAGAAACTAAAGTAGAAGCTCCTAATGTTGTACCAACTATGGACTTGCAAGTGGTCGCTTCTTATCGTAATAGTGAAGAGCATGACTAGTTTCTTGACCATCTTCATTGCATTGATAGGCATGTTTGGGTTCTAACAATTTATCAAGGGATCCATACCTTATACTCGAACTTTATTTTTGAATTCATGGCAAGTTGGTTTGTACCCAATTAGCCATAGTCTACTGGTGACTCCTGATTCGCAAAAAATGTCTTAGGTTCGTAATATTTTAAACAAGGTTGGAATTCAATCCATGCTCTCACTGGCTTTAAAAATGTTCTTAATCTATTCAACCATTTATTCATTATTCCCACTGAAAACCTTAAACTAGCTTCCCTATCAATTAACATTTGTTCCGAGGAGAACCATATGTTTAACTTTTTTACACTTCTCTCCTTGAGTTGTTCTAAACTATGATGCTTCTAGTCTTCTTCAGGTACTATTGAGGTTATGGTTACTAGCCAATTATGAAATAATGAGCCTGCTGAAACAAGATTAATTACCTCCTAGAGGGATTAATTATTGACTTTGTTGGATTCAAACTACCTAGGTCATTTTATTATTATGTTATTCAACCATGCATCAAAATACACTAATGAAATGGATATCAAATTTACACAAACTTATGTGACATATTTAGATGGAAAACATCATCATGTAAATAAGAGACTTTAATGATATACATTAAAATAAACCAATCATAATATGTCGGTGTGTTTTTAGTATACTTTTTGTCAGTGAAAATAAGGTTTATGTATATGACTTCATTCCAAAAACTTTTGTTCATAAAATTTGATTTGAGTTAGTAAGGAGAAGAAAAAACAAACAAAACTAAAGAAAATGAAAATAGTGGTTTAAATAGCACAAGAAATATTAAAAAAGAAAAGAAATTAACATTCTTCCTGGGACCACATTGGCATACCAAGCAAACTTGTGCTAAATAAATAATCAATAGAACTTTGCTTGCTCTATGTTTGAAGCTGTTTGTTTTAGGCTTGTCAAGAATTGTTGTTCTTCTTGTACATTCCCAGTGTAATCTCTTATCTGGATGAATTTCAGGCTTAGGAAGCACTTAAGCTTCTCCTTAGATAAATGGTAGCCATGGCATTGGATATGGCAATGGTATTGATCTGAATTTGAGCCTTGCTTTTTTCCCTGTGCACCAGAATAAATAAAGTAAATCATGTCTGAAAGCAAAATTTAAAGGCTATTTCGCACGAGCAGTAAACACACCACCACCACCCACCTCCACTAGCTAGTGTTTCATTCGGCTTAAATTAGAGTAAAGGAGAAGTTCAAATATAGGAAATTTATGAGATGGTTTTTGGAAAGCACATAGATATGTTCTTTTGGAGTTGCTTATGAAAATAAATACAACATCCTTCGATAGTGATCCAAGTAAACATTACGTAATAGCGATGTATAGCCTCTCCAAACATGGGCAAAGTCTAAGAATGATCCTCCACAATAATGCAGCATCTCTTACATCTTTTAAATCGAAGTCAATAGACGAGCTTTGTAGCCTTTGGAATTGCCTGCTTGTGTGATCATGCCCTATGCTTTGAGAACACTATAAATGCGCCTAAAGGGGGAACAATTGAAGGAAAAAGGTTGGCAAAAAAGAAACCAAAAGAAAGGGTTAGATATTGATCAACTTTTTATCTTCATGTAAAGCTATGAGGTATTCACCTAATCTCAGTACGATTAACTTAGATACAGCTTTTGACTACATGTTGAAATAAAATAACTTCTCATGGTAATGCATAAGCTATATTCATATCATAACTCATGTGTTAGGCATATTAGAATGTCATCTAGCTATCCAAGTGCTTACATCATAGAAAATAAGATGAAAAAATTTTACAATGTGCATCTATGATCTGCAATGTGGTATGAATTGAATGCATTAATTAATAATGCGTACCAAAGGTCCCGTGAAAAGATCGAGGATATGGGTGGATGTTAAGTAACCATATCTGATACGACTATATTGGTTGTCTGAATACAAGTGTGCATCCAATTCCAACCCATGGACCTGGAGCGCAACAAGCTCAAGGTGAAAACTAAATATAGACATGCCGACTCCTAACTTGACAGTGGGATAAAAGGCGCGAAGGTTGAGAAGGGTGAGGTTCCTAAGGCCAAGGGCCTTAATTGAGACAGAAGTTACACCTTGGAGGCTAACCCTAACAAGCTCCAAGGATTTGAGGTTTTCATGAGCAATGATAATAAACAGTCCAACGTCACTGCTTCTTCCACGTGCCCTTCTCGAGGGCAGCGGGTTTAGGGGGAAGAATCCTCTAGAGTACAGCTGTGTTAGCTGATACTCTCTAGAAGCTTGCAATTGGGAAAGAGCTGAGTGTTGAAGACATCGGCTCCTGCAAAGACCCACTTAGCTTGAGCGTCTTGAGATTGGCACACCTTTGAAAAGGTATCCCTACTGTAGGTACAAAGATAGATTGGTGAGCTCTAGCTCCTCTAGATAGTTACTAAACAGGCTCCACAATGTCAATGAGGACTGATTATGGTCATGATCGACATCGTGTTGTTGGTTATACCTTGCTCTGTTTTTCACCATTATCTGTTGCTGTTGTTGCCTTTGAGTAAGAGAGAGGCTACGAATGCCAGAATTAAGATAAGTGATAGAGTCCAGGAGCAGTTTAGAAGGTTGTGCACAGGCGCAGGGGCAGCTGCTGCGAGCCTTAATGTGGTCATTATGAAGATAGCACTAAGCTACTTGGAACCAAAAGTTAAGACGGATGGTGCAGGTCCGCACAGTTCTCCACGCCCTCGAGAGAAGGGTGCATCGGACCACTTCTTCAACTGGTAGCAAAGATGTTATAGTTGCTCGCAGATCGTCTGGAAGGCCGCTGATGCGGTCACCCTCTCTCATCGTACTGTTTTTGTCTATTCACATGTGTTATTTCTTTTTCTCCTTCCATATGTTTGTCCATAGAAAAATTATGGACATATAGTTCGATAAAGATTCTCCAATGATGGTCAATTGTTATATCGTACAACCGGTTGTATAAAAATAATTATACAACTGGATTTCAGCTAGCTAAAAATAATCTATACCTCACTAAAATATGGTAATGTACACCTAATCTCGCCTACTAAAAGTATTATACAGCTCACTAGAATATTTTAGTGAGTCGAGACCCATTTTTTAGACAGCTAATAGGTACTTTTAGTGAGAGGACATATCCAAATTAACACATTTTATATACCCGAGTTTCACTCAGTAAAAACGCTATATAACTTATTAAAATGTGCTACTATACAAAAAAAAAAAAGATATTGTGCATCTAGAACTCACTAAATGATGTTCTAAATATCTATATTATTCTTTTTCTTCAGTTAGCTATGATATTTGTTTAGTGAGTTATAATAGTTATTTGATGAGTTATGAAATATACTTGGTGACCAATCTGATTTAGTTATTGGTATTAATTATTCATAATAAAAAAGTCTACAAAAATATAATCCACAATTTTAGTGAGCACATGCAGATTCTTGTTCATATTTTGATGTATCATTTTTTTAGTGAGCTGCATTGTCACTTTTGGCAAGCTATAATACATGCTTAGTGAGTAATACTTTATATTTATCTTCTAATGTGTTATAATATATCTTTTGATTAACTCGAATATAAGATTCTTTATTTGTACAAAAAATAACATACTTGAAAAGTTTCAATCACTTATACTCTTACTATTTCTTTTAATGAACTATGATATTCATTTAGTGATGTGTGTACTATCGCAAGCGCACAGATAGTTGTAGTATAGATAAATGATATCGTTCCTCAGGGATTAATTGTAACTTATTGAGTCTCGACTATCAGAATGTGTTAAGTAAAACTCTGTTTTAAGTGGATTCAATTTAATAGCAAAATAAATTTTTTTAAATCAATAAGGAAAAAACGTCTAGGAATTCTCGTAGTTGTGAAAGGAAATTGGATCAAAAATATTGAACATGTGCTTTCTTCTAATTGGTCAAATTCGAGGAATTGTAATCTCTTCAAAAATTCAGTCTATTCTTTCTAAATCAACTAAATTTGCCTAAACTAAGCAAAGTTGTTCTTTCAAACTAATTTGCCTTAATTCAAGTTCAAAGTCTTCGATTACTTACTGACCGTCCTAGCATATGAATCTCTCTTTCGAGACGAAGTTACGTTAGGTCTTATCAAGCAGTCCAACAACCAAATGTCACATTTCAGTTTTTCATTCGTTTGTTTCAATTGTGCAAGCAAATTTTGGATAAAAATCAACTCACAACATGAATAACACTTGACAAAACCAATTCAAACCAATCATGAAGATAAGCACAATTGTATAGACTAAAACATGATCCAATAACAATTCCACAAACTACTAAATCCCCAGACTAAAGAGAACTACTTAGACATGATAAAAGATTAACAAAATAACCAATGATTGATGAAATCTGAGCGATAAAGGGACTGACTGAAATGGCCTTCAACCAAGGGCTTCCGAACCACCTTAAGAACAAACTCTCACACTCAAGACTCACACTAATACAAAAGCCAAACTAAAAAACACTACTAGATTTAAGAAACTAATCTATGCTACTCTACACCTTGCTTTGCTTGGAATGATCCTTGATTGCCTCCTACTACTAAAGAACATCGCCTTATATAGAAAAGCTCGGTGAATCTTAGTCGCGCAGCCAAGGGAAAACGAAGAGGAAAAAGTTACAGGCTCACCACGGTCCGACTGTGGTCTGTGCTGGAATCGGATTTTTGCTCGTTCTTTGTTCTACGATCATGGCATAATATGGATGACCGTGGGGGAGGTCAAAATATAGCCATTGAGGGGCAAATACTGGGTAAAAAGACTAAAAATTCTGCAAAATACACCAAACAACTGTACCCAAGCATAAATCGAGAATATGAGAGTAAATAACAACAATAAGCACAATATTCTCCTATAAATGACAAAAAATAGCCTTAAAATGATTTACACATTTAGCACTTATCATTTAGTGAGCGGTGATATATAATTAGTGAGTAATACTTTACATACGTATATATACACACACACACACATAGAGAGAGGAACCAACTTTGTTGAATAGAATAAATAAATAAATAAATAAATAAATAAAGGTAAAGAAATGAAGTGTAAATAAATTAAATAATAACCTAATTTTTTTTAAAGGGAGATTAGAAGACAAAAACTATAACACCACAACCATCGGCGCCTGGGCAAATTTGAACTCATAACCTGTAGGAAGCCAATTAAGAACCCTACCACTAGAGCAATTCTTACGACTAAACATTTCTTGCATATGTGAAAAAACATAGAAAATACTGAGCGAATGAAGTGGAATGTCCACCTAGTTGCACGTAATAATGTGCAAATGATGGTGATATGCTGAGGGGGTGCACAAAAAATATATATATATATATATATATATATATATATATATATATATATATATATATATATATATAATCTTAAAAAAGCGATATAGCGGGGATGTCCTCTTAAATGATACTACCAGATAAAGAGTCTACAGAATCTCAAATAACAAAATATCTTGAAAATCTTTCAAATCATTGAAGAAGCTCTCCAAATACAACTTATTTAATTGTTGGCACACTTGGACTATTGAAAACGTATCATGTTTCAATATAAGCCCCTTTTCTTTGAAAAAAAAGAAACGTTTCAATATAAACTAGCCTTATTTGGACTCAAATATAATATATAGCTATAGTATGTTTTAGGAATTTCTGCGGTTGCTGAAGATGACATGGGATGAGAAAGAGCTTACGTGATGCACGTACGAAACCGTTGCGGGTCTTCCCCTCTAGCACTGGACCTGTAAAAAGGGCACCCTCGGGTTATGATCCGAGGAGCACTCCTCTGACGGTCAAGTCAATGGGGGGTTCTAGTAAAAGACAAAGCAGTGAAGAGAGAAAATACATGAGGAGTAAGAAAATAAGCCAGAGAACGAATCATTTTCTCGAGGTAGGTAGGTGAGTATTTATAGCACCGGCCTCGAAGGGTAAAATAGTAATTTCACCATGGAAGTTTCTCCAATAGGCTGCCCAACAGTTTGCTCCATGTGGCCCTCGGTTAGAGCCCTAAGGGTTCCGTCAGGGCCTGCTTGCGCCTACCTGGGTCTGGCTCAAAATTGGGTATGTAGAGGCCCACCCAGGAAATCATATTTTCTAGATCATTTAGCCCCTCACATTTTGCTGCACGTAGGATTAGACTAATAGTCAGGTGAAATGTGGAGTGCATCTATGGAACGAAGGTCGGTGGACCTTGGGAAATGGCTTGTTGATGGTTGAGCGCCCTATCTCGGACTGACACTTGGCTATTGACCTTTATCTTGTTGGCCTTTTTGAAAGAACCTAGCTCCCGAGGGTGGACGGTGACCTAGGAAATCATCTGCTCTTGGGGTATAAAATAGAATTGTCAAGAACTGCATTTCATGCTTTGTGTACAAATTTCACTTTTACAAAAGGTTTCGAAGATGGGTTCCCTTGCTCGCAAAAGATGGATGAGATTGCTCTCTATGTCCTAGAGAACTTTGAGTAGTACCGTAGGGAGGTTACCTTTCCTCCTCTACCCCTCCCGTCTGATTACGAGGACCTGTGCCCGAATTTTGACATTGCCGCGATTAAGGAGGTCATCTGAGACTTCAATCTTCCCGAGATGCCCCAGGCGGTGTTCCTTGCGATGCTTCTTAATGATATTGTGAAGTTGGGCTTCCTGCGTGGATGGATGATTGGCATCATGGAGTTAGCCCTCAAGGAGTTGCGGTGGAGCACCTTCAAGGCCTGGGTGGGGCACAACAAGAGCAACATCCTAAGGGCCCGCCGTCTAGAGACAGACAGCGACTAGGAGGAGGAGGAGTGTGGCGATGCATCCCTCTTTCCTAGTGATGACGGCGATGAGTAGGGTTTAGGCCTATCATGACCTTTGTTATGCTTGTTCCCTTCCTTTCATCTCACCCTTTCTCTTTTTCTTTTCTTTTTTTTTTAACCGTCGTGTACTCCTTGAACTTTAATAATAAAATGTCTACTTTTTCCTTATGGGCTTGCCTTTAATCATGCGCTTTTGCTCACTTAACTGGACCAGGGGGTCATCCTGTAGGGGGCTAATCCTTTGGCGTCACGCGGTCGAAGGGCTGTCACCCAAGAGGCTAAGTTCTGGGTCAATGGTGGGAGCGACTGGCCTCAGGGCCCTGTTGCACGACCCTCGATTAGGTAGGGGTACGAAAACGCGGTGACTGGTCCGTGGGCTATGCCGCTGAGCCACGAGGCCCTTCAGGGGGGTTACTTATGATCAAAGTAGGTCTTGAGTACTTAGGTGCCATGTGGCCTAGGCAGAGTGGTACCTTGGTTCTATAGCCACCTCGGGGGGCGTGTTGTCCTTTACTCTCCCCGCTCCCCTCTATAAAGATAGAGTTGGGCTTCTCGTGGAGGGTTACTTGATCATGCTTCCAAATCCTTTCATAGAGAGAGAAATGGCTTTTTTAGAGAGAGAATCTCTGCTCTTTTCTACATCATGGTGTTTCCCGACTTCCTTAGTAGTTAGTACCGAGCAGGTGGCAGACTATGTCAAGGAAACTTTCAAGCGGCACTTGAGGGGGGCGCAGCGCCCTCCTTGGTCGCTTCCCACGAACTACCACGAGCTTTTGCCTACACTTCGACCTCGCTATGGCTGAGAAAGCTACACGGGACTTCTACATTCTCGAGGTGGTCCAAGCCGTCTTCTATGCTATGGTGGTCAACGAGGCTCTCGAGCTGGGTGTCTTGAGTAGGGACTTGGCTGAGCACCTGAAGTTGTGGCTCGAAGGTCTGCAGTGGTACCTTTACGAGGCTTGGCTGCAGCACGATAAGATCGACCTTTGGTGGGCACAATACTGTAGACGGGCCAATCAAAGGGCAGAATCTGGGCCAGTAAACGGTCAAGAGGAGAACTCGAAGTTGAGTGACGCTTCGCCTCCCTCTAGTGATGACGAGTAGCCATTGGTTTCCATCGTAGCTTACCACTTCATCTTATTTTTTCTCATTGTAAGGTCATCTTATAACCTATGATATTAATGAAAGGTCGTTCTCTTACATAAGGACTTGGTTTCCTCATCAATGTTTTTCGTTTTCTTTCTGTAATGCTTTTATAAAGGTGTAACGGCTGATCTGTAGGCCGTGGTTAGGAATGTAGCGGCCGGGCTTAAGGTCATGCTTGAGAATCCTTGGCCCCTTTTGGGGCTAAAAGGTATATCGACCGGCCCTTAGGCCGTGTTATTAGACCCTTAACCCCTTTTGGGGGCTAATGATGTAGCGGCTAACCCTTGAGCCACACCCTTAGCCCCTTGTGGGGGCTAAAGGTAGAGTGTTCCAACCCCTGGGCCGTGCTGTTAGACCCGTCACCCCCTTTTTGGGGGATAGAAGGTATAGCGACCGGTCTATAGGGCGTGCTATTGGATCCTTAGCCCCTTTTGGGGGCTAAAAGTGTAGCGGTCTACCCCTAGGTCATGCTACTAGGCCCTTAGCCCCTTGGGGGGCCAAAGGTAGAGCAACCGAGCCTTCGGCTGTACTGTGGGACCCTTACCCCCTTTGGGGGCTAAAGGCGTAGCGGCTGGCCCCTAAGCCGCGCTATTGGGGGCTAAAGGTGGAGCGATCAGCCCCTAGGCCGCGCTACTGGACCCGTAGCCCCTTTTTGGGGGCTAGAAGGTATAGTGACCGGCCCCTTGGTCATGCTGTTTGATCCTTGCCCCTTTTGGGGGCTAAACGTGTAGTGGTCAGCCCCTAAGCCATGCTATATGGCCCTTATCCCCTTGTGGGGGACAAAGGTGGAGCAACCGACCCCTAGACCGTGCCACTAGACCCCCAGCCCCTTTTTTGGGGCTAAAGGTAGCCGGCCCCCAAGCCATGCTTGAGAACCCCTCGGTTCTGGGTTATTACGTGTGCTTAGATGCTACATGTTAGGGACTGAGCGGTGCTCATGACCTTCATGCATCTTGGAAAGTGCACTGTCCCTTACTTTTCTCCTTATATAAACGTAGTTGGGTTCTTTGGGGAAGGACATTTCAACTCATCTTCAATCCCTTTTAGAGAGACAAATAAGTTTTTTAAAGAGAGAGGCTCTGCTCCCCCTTCATCGTCCTTCAAACTCATTGTTTCATCTTCAACCTCTCCTTTGAATCTTAAAAGGGTTCGTGTGTATCTTCAACCTTGCCTTTAACTCCATCTTCAACCTCACCTTCAACCTCTTCCACTTCTCGTAGGCACATGCTTTTGTGCCTCCTTTGAGGGTTGCATCTTGTATTATATTGTATGAATATGTCTTCATCCTGTTCATCGAGTGGGAACGTTCCTGACAGGTCAACCAGCCCTGAGATGGAGGGCTGCCACCCTTAGTTTTCAAGCCTCCTGACCCTAATTGATGATCGGGTAGTTGCACACGTTCCCTCAAAGAATCAGTTTAGGGAGTCTAATAAAATCCCTTATGTCATGCCAATATGAGAGCCCGCACCCCTTCATGGTCTAGTTGTGAATACTCTTCTACCCCTAGAATCCTCAGCGTTGAGGAGGAGGTTGTCTATCCATGGGAAATTAATGTAGCTGTTTCTTGCATGACTGACATTCAGGAATGAATGCTAGCATTGTCTTAGGCTCTATTACAATTGAAGACTCCTGACCAGCTCATGGCCGAAGGGTCTTCCAAAGGTCACTACTCTTCTGCCTCCCACACTGATAGAACGAGTGAAGCAGCCAGGTCTGCCAGCACTAGTTCCTCGGTTAGGGGAGAGGAAAGTAGTTCGTCCATTTCCCGCTCGTCGGCTTCTCGTTCCAGGAGAGGTCGTGCTCAGAAAAGGTCGGTTCCTGAACTGGTGGCTGAAAGGACAACCTTCCAAGGGGCCCTCACACAGTCGGATCCTCTAGACGGGCCAAGCACTCATTTCCCGAACTCCAAGGTCGTCATCTCCCTAAAGAGGCCGACACTGGAGAAGAAAGACCTCCTGCCCGTCGGGTACAAATTTATCATCCCTAATGTCGACGCTACTGTAAATAAGTCACCCTCAAAGTGTATAGCCATCTATTGGGCGACCTTCTCTTGCAGTGTAAGGTTCTCACTCCACCCAGTCATCATGGAGATCTTGGACAAGTATGAGTTCGCGCTTATGCAGATTATACCCACATCCTGGCATAACATTTGTTCTTTCATCGTAACATGCAAGTTGCATGGGTTAACCTATACAGGCCATGCTTTCGGAGTGGTCCATACAGTTCAGAGGGATCCAAGCGAGACCAGGGACCTTGGGTGGTATTGTTTTAACAATAAAAAGGGCTATATGATGGCCATTGAGAAGAAGTCTAAAGTAAAGAACTGGAAGTATGACTTTCTTTTCGTGCACTGCGAGCCAGTTAGGGGGACCTTCCAGACTGGAACGATGGAAAGCTGCTCCGCAGCCCATTTAAGGAGCCGACCATAGGGGAGACCGAAATCGACCGCTGCTTTTAATATTACTTATGGGAAGATGATTGTCCGAAGGCGATCCTATCCTTCAAGTCCTAGATAGTGGACACGGGCAAAGAGCTCGAGCGTAAGCGGATCAAGTCAAGCGATAGGGAGCCTTTCAATTGGCTCCCTAAGCTATCATACTTCCAGAAAGACTTTTTCCTTGCTGCCGCTGGCCTTCTTATCCTTGAGAATTATTCTAAGGGGACTTTCTTTTGTCTTGTGCAAAGCAAGCACGGGAGATGCTTTCTTCTTTCGAGAGAGGATAGGCCACTAATAAGGAGATTGCGGCCGAGAACGAGAGGCACTGCGAGGAGTAGAGGCGCCGTTGTCTCGAGACTCAAGCATGAAAGGTCTGTCTGTTGGCTGTGTGGTGACTTCTTGTGAACAAAAAGTCTTAACTCAATGTCAACTTACTTCCTTATTACTTTTTTACAAGCGCCAAAGTTGGCATCGCATAGCCAGAAGCCTCCTGCGATATCGGTGAACCTCCCTCGGGTAAATATGCGTAAGCACCTATGCACGGAGGAGGGCCAGGACATGGCCTCTGCTTCTGCCCGTATCCCTCTAAGGGCTTAGCCCCTTCCTTCCAAAGGCAAGGGGATTGAGGGGTCGTCCCTGCATTGACGGTTCGGGGAGCGCTCAACCTTCAATGAGGCACTGGGATCTCCTGCTATGGACGGCTCTCTAGAAAGCCAGCAGGTTGCTCACCGGGTTGTCGGCGACCCCCTCAATAAACAAACAGGGCCAAGCCGTGGATTTCTTAGCGGCTGATCTCTCTGCCAAGTATGCCTTGGTGGAAAGCTTCACTAAGTCTTAGGCTCTGGCCCCTTCTGGCTCGGCGGAGCCATTAAAGGTCACAAAGAGCAGGTGGCTATTACTGAGGTAAGGCCAACCCTTCTCCTACTTCCTTCTATCTTGTTACTTGTGCTCTCTTTGGCTGACCCTACAGAGTGTTTTACTAGGAACTTGCTCGGTGCTAAAGTTTGTAGGATCGACTCCTTTTATTTCGGTCCTGGAGGGGCGAATCCTCGATCTACAAGCAGAGTGCCAAAGGTAGGAAGATTCTGCGGGCAAGTACAAACACGACTGGGAGAAGATGAAGAAAGAGAAAGAGGCATTGGAGGCCGAGAAGGGAGACCTGCAGTGCTAACTAGAAGAAGTCCGTTCTAAAGCAGAGGCCGATGCCGCAACGGGGGCTGAGAAAGTAGCCAAGGCCGAGCATTAGGGCTACTAGTGGGGACATGAGGACCTCACAAAGTTCTTTCGTGAACTCTTGGTGACCTTCGCCCCTGACGCTTTCAGCTAAGAGGGTTATTTTGAGGCGTACATTAAGTACGTAGAGGATCATCGTCAAGCCCAGGCCGAGGATCAGGATCCTGAGCTGGTGGATTTCAACCCACCTGCAACTAATGAAGACGGCCCGATTGACAAGGAGACTACGCCTCTGGATAGAGAGGCCACAACCCCTGACAACGAAGGTGATGAGGCCGCGGCACGCGTGGACAGTGATGATGATGAGGATCCCAATGTTTGATGTGTAAAGGTCCTTGTTTACTTTTTGTTCTTTTAGTGCTCGGTGTCCTAGCCCTTCGTTGGTGTTTGTACTTCAGAATTTTATCTAATGAAATCTCCGAATTTTTTGCAATGAAATTCTGGACCTTCTCATTTACTTCTTCACTTGTTGTTTTGCTTATCTTTATACACTCTCCATTACTAGTGCTTCATAGGACCGTGGCCCTAAGGGAAACGGCAAGTGAAGCGTGACGCTTTATGTACAGGGATTCGGTAAAGTGTAATGATCCTTAGCCCCTTTTGGGGGGCTAAAAGGTATAGCAACTGTCCCCTAGGCCGTACTCGAGTAGGCTAAAAGTATAGCACTCGGCCTTTAGGCCATGTTTAGGAACCCTTAGCCCCTTTTAGGGGCCAAAAGGTACAGCAACCAGCCTCTAGGCCGTGTTCGAGGACCCTTAGCCCCTTTTGGGGGTTAATGGTATAGTGACCGGCCCTTAGGCAGTGCTTAGAAACCCTTAACCCCTTTTAGGGGCTAAAAAGCATACCGACTGATGCTTAGGCCATGCTCGAGGACCCCTAACCCCTTTTGGGTGCTAAAGGTATAGCAACCGGCTCTTAGGCAGTGCTTAGCAACCCTTAGCCCCTTTTGAGGGCTAACAGGTATAGCGACCGACCCTTAGGCCGTGCTTAGGAACCCTTAGCCTCTTTGGGGGGCTAAAAGGTATAGAAGAGTTGCCTTTTATGGCAATTGTATTTATGGTAGGAAAAGCACAAGTACATAGGCATCAAGCTGGAAGTAGAGAAAAGATTGCTATCGATAATACTTCCGGAGATTATTGTTGTGCCAAGTTCTCGAGATGGGGATGCCTCTTGGGGTCTCTAGCCAATATGTACCAGGCCGCACTTGGCCTATTACTTTATATGGGCCTTCCCAAATTGTCGTGAGCTTACTGTGCTCTCCTGCACATGCCACAGCTTCTGTGCAGTGAAGTACAAGATCCCCGACCTTGATGGGGTGGAGCTTGATGGTGCAGTCATGGAGCCATGCGATGCGGAGCTTATAGAGCACCTCTCAGAGTAGTGAGTCACCTCGGACAGAGGGAAGAAGGTCAAGAGCCTCTTGGAGTGCTGCGTTGTTGAGTTCTTCCTGGAAGGTGGTAAGGCAATGTGTGTGGAGTGCTACTTCAATAGGCAGCATGACCTCCGATCCATGTATCAACATGAACGGCGTTTCTCCTCTTGTAGTTTTCTCGACCGTGTGGATTGACCACAAGATGGCCCATTTGCCCTTTGTGTCATCTAGCTTCTTCTACAGGCTATACAATATGCCTTGTTTGCGGCCTCGACTTGACCGCTCGTCTGAGGATGCGCGACGGCTGTGAACTGAGCTTGACACCCCATGGTGTTAAGGTACCTGGTGACTTTCACTGTGTTGAACTACTGCCTGCTGTCAAAGATCATCACTCGAGAAACGCCGAAGAGGGTGATGCTATTTTTCTAAATAAACTTTCGGACTTCTGCCGCGGTAATGGGGGCGACAGCCTCAGCTTTAATCCACTTGGTGAAGTAATCCACGACAACAAAGAATTATTTTCTTTGACCCGTGGCCTTGGGGAAGTGTTCGAGTATGTCCATACCCCAAGTTGCAAATAGCAAGGGACTGATGATCGACATCAAGGGTGTGGTGGGCCGTCACTAGATGGGGGCGAACTTCTGGCACTTGTCATAGGTGCAGACCAAGGTCATAGCATCCTCTCATAGGGAAGGCCAGTAATAGCCAGTCTGTATCGCCATGACTGTTAGGGCGCGGCAACCAATGTGCGAACTGCACACCCCTTCGTGCAACTCTTCCAGTATCTTCCTCCCCATCTTGGGGGTCACACAGCGCAGTAGTGGCCAAGCATAAAATCGGTTGTATAAGATCCCATCAAACAATACAAACCAATTCGCCGTCTCTTTACGTGGTCGGCCTCCTTGGAGTCCGAGGTCAATGTGCCGTCGACCAGGTACGCCCGTATGGGATCAATCAACGTAGAACTCCTATCCAGCCATAGTACCTTATGAGGGTCAATGCTCCTCTCCGTCAAAGTCTCCCATTTGATTCGTTTTGGCTTTCCATCCTCAGAAGAACTAGCCAACTTTAATAACGCATCGGCTTATCGGTTCTCCGATCGGGGTATATGAGTTATTGAGAAATGCTTCAGTAGCTTTGTGGCTTCACGGACTCGCCGAACTGAGGCTGCTATGGTGTCATCCTTCACTTCGTACTCCCCGTTAAGCTGGCTAACCATGAGCTTAGAGTCTAAAAACGCTCTGACTGAGTTCACTCACCTGGTATAACACAACTCCACACCTGCTATTAGGGCCTCATATTCAGCCTCATTATTAGACGCCTTGAACATGAACTTCAAGGCATGCTCTTGCCGCTCTCCCTGGGGGCCTTCGATAATTAGGCCAGTGCCACTGCCATCCTTAGTGGACAAGCCGTCCACGTAAAGATTCCATGAAGGGGAGGCAAGCCAGTATCCTTAAGTGCACTGGTGGTTTCGGCTGAAAAGTCTGCCAGGGCCTGGGCTTTAATAGCCGTCGTGCCTCGAAAACGAGGCCATATTGGGATAACTCTACTACCCACTTCAAGAGTCATCTGGAAGCATCTAGCTGTTGAAGGACACTCTTTAAGGGCTCGTCGGTGAGGATGGTCACCTTATGCGCCCCAAAGTAAGGCCACAACTTCCGGCTGGCCATCACCAGCGTGTAGGCGAACTTCTCGGTAAGAGGATAGCTTATTTCTGCCCTTGCCTAGGCATGGCTGACATAGTAAACCAGGATCTGCTCCTTTGTTTTCTCCACTACCAGAACCGCACTTATGGTATGTTCTGAGACAGTCAAGTAGAGTAGGAGCGTCTCCCTAAGGAGGGGACTTGCTATCTTTGGCAAATGAGCCAAGTAGGTTTTGAGTGTTTAAAAGGCCTCATCAACTTCCTCATCCCATATGAAATTGGCACGCCTTCATAGGACATGGAAGAAAGGTTGACATTTATCGATAGATCTGGACATGAAACGCTCCAGGGTCACGATACACCGAGTTAGCCATTGGAGTTCCTTGATGTTATGCGGTGGCTTCATGTCTAACACTGCCTAGATTTTCTCCGGATTAACCTCTATCCCCCGCTAATGACCATGAATCTAAGGAACTTGCCGGATTGGACTCCAAACACACAATTCTTCGAGTTAAGTTTCATACCGAACGTTCGAAGAATATCGAATGTCTTCTACTGATCCTGGCCATGCTCGGTGTCGAGCATGCTCTTCACTATCATGTCATCCACATATACCTCCATAGTCTGACCGATGAAAGGCTTGAATAGTTTGTTTACCCGCCGTTGGTACGTGGCCCCCGCGTTCTTCAACCCGAAGGGCATTACCTTATAGCAATGCAAGCCTCGATCGATTACGAACGCAATCTTCTTTTGATCCTCGAGACATAGGGGTATCTGATGGTACCCTGAGAAGGCGTCCATGAAGCTCAGGAGGGCATGCCCGGCCGTGACATCCACTAGCTTGTCGATTTTTGGGGGGGGTAGCTGTCCTTCAGGCATGCTTTGTACAAGTAAGTGAAATCCACACACACCCTCCAAGTGCCATTACGTTTCTTAACCAGAATGACGTTCAAGATCCATTTTAGGTACTGACATTCTCGGATGAAACCCAACTGAAGTAGCTTTTGCACCTCTGCGGTGGCTACCACAGCTCTCTTCGAACCCATGTGTCCTGGTTTGTGAGTGGGGATCCACGTTCAGCTTGTGTTCCATTATGGCAGGATCAATACCAGGCATCTCCTCAGGGCTGAAGGCAAAGCCGTCCCAGCACTCCTGTAGGAGCTCGATCAAGGAATGTCGGATGGAGGCCTTCAGCTCCTGGCCCAACTGGACCGCCAGTTCGGGACATTCAACTTCTATAGGCACCTCTTCAACGCCATCGATGGCTTCCGGACGTGGCCGTTCGGGCTCTGTTGAAGCTAGTATGTGTATGAGCCTTCAACGGGATTAGGTGGAGCGGTCCGCGGCCTATTGTCCGAAGGCAGGGGGCCTGTTGGTCTACGCTCAGCCGATCGTTCCACCAATGGTCGGATACTGATAAGGTAGTATTCTCGGGCCGCTCGTTTGTCCCCTTGCAGCTTGCCAACGCTTCCGTCGTCATCCTCGAACTAAAGCTGAAGTACGTATGAGGCGATGATGGCCTTTACCTTAAGCAAAGTGGGTCTTCCTGGGATGACATTGTACGCCATGGGAACGTCCACTACCAGGAAATCTACTTTAGGGTTCCTTGCTTTGGTCTTGTCACCAAAGCGCAGTGGGAGGCGGATAATCCCTATGGGGTTCACCTCCTGTTCCCTGAAACCCAAGATAAGGTGAACCAGGGGAACGATCTCTCTCCCCGGATACTTGAGTTTCTTTAAACATTCCCAACTGATGATGTCCACCGAGGTTCTGGTGTCGATTAGAATTCTTCGGACAATGGCACTGGCCACTTTCATCTCGACCACTCGAGTCGTTGTGTAGGGAGGTGAAGTGCGGGCCTTCTCCCCCTCCAAACAACATTGTTGGTACTGTGATTTGGCTCCCTTGTTCAGTCATGAGAACTTGTCGTGCTCCCCAAACTTGAGCTTTTCAAGCAAACCGAGTGATACCTTTCACGTATCCCCCAGCAATGGTGGTCATTATCTTAGTGGAGCATTCTTCCTCTTAAGGTTCAGGCCGCAGCCCTCTCTTCAAGAATTGGTCGATCTGTCCCTTATCGGCCAACTTATGAAGGGCCTTCCTCAACTCTCGGTATTCAGCAATCGTGTGCCCATTTTGCTCGTGGAACTCATAATACTTCCACGCATTGTGGGGTTTACGTGCCCAGATCATCGGCTGGGGCCTCTTCAGCATTGGGTGTTTTTTCACCTCCATGAGTATGCTCCTAGGGTTCGTGGTGAAGCGAGGTTCTACGATTTCAAGCCTTGGGCTCCAATCCCCTTGTCCCAGGTTCCTGTCAACTGGGGCCTTGGCTTTTCTCGGGGCATCCGTTCTTTCAGCGTAAATTTCGGTGGCACGGATAAAGTCGGCAGCCTTCCGTAGCGCCTTCGCTAATATGGTCTCCTTCTGCTCGGCCAAAGAAAACTTGAATCGTTCGCTCTTTAGGTTGTTCAGAAATGAGGTATACGCTAGCCCGTTTTCCAAGTCCATAATCAAGACCGCTTCCTGTTGGAAGTTCTTGACGAAGTCTGCTAGGGACTCCTACGGCCCCTGCAGAATCTTAGACAGATGGATGCTAGTCCGCTTCTCCTTGCGGCTGGCGATGAATTGGCTGACAAATCTATTAGCCAAGTCCTAGAAGCAAGAGACGCCTCCTAGTGCTAAGCCATTAAACCAGGACTACGCTACCCCTTTCAAGGTAGCAGGGAAGTATCAGCAGTGCGCCGCGTCGTCCATGTCTTCGACATACATCTATGCCTTGTGTAC
The DNA here is from genome assembly GCA_029747015.1 of Carnegiea gigantea. Classification (NCBI taxonomy): domain Eukaryota; kingdom Viridiplantae; phylum Streptophyta; class Magnoliopsida; order Caryophyllales; family Cactaceae; genus Carnegiea; species Carnegiea gigantea. The sequence continues at coordinate 26,138 of JAKOGI010000523.1, read as the reverse complement.
GCCTAGGTGCTCTTAGGTCCACGGTAGGCATCTTCACTTTCTCATAGCACGTAGCATTGATGACCTCTGCGCTAAACGGGGTAGAGAAGGGGACAAGCCTTGTCTGAGCGGCCGTGCCGGAGAGCTTAATGGGAGTCTCCAGGTGCCTCTCTACTACCACTAACGATGTACTTATTCGAGCAAGACTGACCCTCGGGGTCAGGGCAGAGACCGATCATTCTGGTGAGATCCCTGACCGTGCATGCCTCTAAGGGGAAGGCTGCGAGTGCGTTCACGATTCGGACAATGGTCAGGAGTGCATCGGCATCCTAAAGTTCCCCCCGTGGCCTTGAGGTTTGCTCCTGTTCCTTGAACCAGGTAGTACACCGGGAATGCATCACATACAACATTGAGGTCGTGGTTGACTTTGCTGGTCGTCCCTGGCTTGGGCGACGACTTTGTAGGGCGTCCGCCCCAATGGACTGGTCACAGTGTTCTCCTTGTGACCGGTCGTTCCTGTCTGGGCGAGCGACCTCTCTCACCCCATCATTGTGGCGATGCGACGCGACGGGGATGTGCCTATTGGAGGCTCGCAGCCAATGGTAAGCACATAATCAAAGTGAGGAAGAGGCCTCGCATAGCTTGCAGCTTGCATTCCCGCCTTCACTTGTTCAAACACCTATTGCATGATGGTGTCGATCACGGTGGACATGAAGTTCTTGAGTGCATGCACTATGACGTATACCTCTTGCTCAGACTAGGGTGGCCCGACGGAATAGGGGTTCTCCCTAGAACTTTCTGAGGTATCCTACACCTCGGGAGGGGCTGAGACATCCATTGCAGGTGCTTTGACTCTTCAGGCCTATGCTTGTGTAGCTTCGCTGACTACCATCGTTCGTCGTTCTCTCCCCATAGACGGCACCAAATCTGTTTTAGGAATTTCTGGCATTGCTGAAGATGATGTGGAATGAGAACGAGCTTACGCGATGGCACGTACGAAACGGTTGCTGGTCTTCTCTTCGGGCACTAGACCTACAAAAATGACACCCCCGGATTGTGATCTGAGCAACGCCTCTTTGACGGTCAAGTCAATGGGGGGTCGCAGTAAAAGACAAAGTAGTAAAGAGAGAGAATATATGAGGAGGAAGAAAATATGCCAGAGAACGATTCCCGAAGTAGGTAGGTGGGTATTTACAGCATTGGTCTCGAAGGGTGAAATAGTAATTTCACCATGAAAGTTTACCCAATGGGCTGCCCAGCAGTTTGCTCCGTGGGGCTCCCGGTAAGGGCCCCAAGCGTTCTATCAAGGCCTGCTTGTGCCAACCTAGGCCTAGCCCATAATTGGGTATGTGGGGCCCACCTGAGAAATCATATTTTCTAGATCATAGTATAACATCAGAGATATATATATATATATATATATACAAACACAAATTGAATACATTATTTTGATATCAAGTAGTGAGATCTCATTGGTTTATTTTTATTTTTATCTTTTTTCACTTTCTTGATTTCATTTAAAATACACTAATTTTGATTTGCATACAATACATGTGGACGAACAAACTCAACAATTAAGACAAATAAAAAATTTTAAAACTTTTACAGGTTTCCCATGTGACAAGTCAATAAGAAGTTATTAAAAATTTATGATTTGGGCCATTCAATGTATTATAAAGAAATTAAGTGAAATTACCAGTACTAGCATAAACTGTATGTACATTCTTGTCGAGCAAAATCTCTTCCCATAATTTCTATTGGAATGGATTTTGTAGATCAAATAATTCGAACATACGTGTCTTACCATTTGTTTTCAAAGAATTTGGGTACAGAAAATGAAATTTCACTATATATTAGCTAACAAATCCATTAAACGCTTTGTTAAAATAGTTCATGGATGCTAATATATATACATGTGGTAGGTAATAAGAAATAACAGAGGAAAAAGTTAGAAATTTGATGGAGAGAAACATGCATATGAAAAAACAGATAAGTATTCAACGTTGTTTTTATGATAATTGATTAAATGAAGAAAACAAAAAGTGTAGCTAAGCATACATTATAAAAAACGCAGACAGTAAGTGCTTGCATTTAAAGTTGAACAAAATAAATAATAAACATCTAATTCCATAGTTTTATCTCCTTGATTTTACTATTCTACCTTACACGTTTCCTAGATTCAATGGGAATTCGATTGAATCTTGCTCTTTGTTGCTCATAAATATCTTACTTGGATAAATCTTCCATTATGTCGACATTTTTGCCCCAATTTGAGGGAATTCAAGGTCAATGATTCAAAGAAGTGATGTTTTGACTAAGGAATAGGTTCTAGAAGCTGTCATAAAGGTTTAAGGGTACAAGCATGAAGCTCCAAGGATTTGAACGTGAAGCTATGCAAACCTGCGCGATCGTACAAGATTACCAAAAGCGGCTAAAAATTGGAATGTTTGCACGACCATGCAAATCCATCCGCAGCGAGATTTGAGGCTTGCGTGCCTGTGCATCTTCTCGTCTAAAAAGCGTGCACGGTAGCATGCATTTTTGCATGCGTGTGCATCCCTACTGCTCTGCTAACGTAAATTTATTTAAATACAATGTTTATAGGAACACAGGACAGGAAGGTTTTTACCTTGTATTGGAGAGAATTCTCAGAGTATTTTGTTAGTATTAGTGATTAGTATCAGAGACTGTAATTCTACATTGAAGACTTCGACTTCCTCTAATTAATTGATTCCCAAGTTCGTTCTTAACCGTTCTTTTATTTTTTATTTTTTTAATTTCGATGCTTAGTACCATGCTTAGGGTTTGGAAATTTGTGTTTGTGATTACTTGCTGCATGTTTGTGTTATGGGATTCTACTTTGACGAATTACATCAAAAAGCATTCATCTATTTTTATTGGGGTTTAGGGGAGCATTGAAAGACAAAACCTTTGCCTAGAGTGACTTAGGAGACGGTTATGATTTTGATATGAAAATAATTGTAATTGAGATTTCAGATTTTGAATCTTGTAATCATTTGACTCTTAGTCTCATGAAAACAGGTGATTATAGTTTCAGGACTAGTCTTCAACCCTTGAGAAAGGAAGTTTAATTGACAATCAATCCATTCATATTGCATGCCTGTGCGAGTTTGACGGGATTGGTAATTGATTCGCTAGTATAATTGTGCTGCTAATTCTAGCTTGAGTATTCTAATCTTTTGATTCCCTTATTCCTATTCTTAATTGTTATTGTTTTTATTGTTGAAAATTAATTGAATCTCTGAATTTGATTCGCTTAGATTTAGTAGTTTAATTAGTTTTGGAAATTGAAAGCAAGTTACTCATAGGATCAACTCGTAACCGTTGCTAGCTACAGCTACATTGTATGCTTGCAGTTTTAACGCAACAAGTCATTGGCGCCATTGCCGGATAAATGGTTCTTTTCGATGTTAGAATCGATTAAGATACTCTAGACTAGATTTTTACTTCTCCTTCTCTAGTTTTTAGATCTTTTTTATTCTTGCTTGAACTTGTTTATGTTTGTTGTAGTGCCCCTGCTTCCCTTAGAGGAATATTCGTCGCCAAGAATGAGGGGTAGATTTTTTTTTGTTTTGAAACAAGTCGTTAGGTCTTGCTTGGATAATCGCGTTAAGTAAGGACTAAAAAGTTTATCAATCTAAAATAGATCATTAGGACCATTCATGACACTCCTTCCACGAGGTACACGCTCAGAGTACTTATCACCTCTCAATAAGCCATTGTCGAACAAGTTTCACTACTAGAAAATATGTCAGTTATGAAGGGAAAAACCGCCGTGGAAAAGGGTGAAAACCATCATGAAACATTTTCCACAACAGTTTGCAATACCATCGTCGACTGTCATAGAAGCCCTTCTCGTTAACGATCAATTAAGACCATACCATCATAGAATGTAAACCTTGTTTCTACGATGGAGATTTTAAACTGTCATTGAAGAGAGGATCTTTTCACAACTATAGTTCATCGCCGTCGTAAGAACTTTGGCTTTTACAACTATGACTTCTTGTTGTTGTCTCAGAGCATTTTGATCTACAATGGTTTTTCCCATTGTAAATATACTATGTCTGTTGCACAAACTGAAGAAATGGACAGTGTTTTGGTCGAAAAACTATAACATTTATGATTGATTACTCTGTCGTTAATGGTCTAAACTTTTTTTTTTTTTTTTCCATGGAAGAGTCCATAGCAATTGACAGAGTAGCAACAAGAAAATAGTATATATCCACATCCACAAAATAATGTTAAGGATTTACAAAAGATGCAAGCCTCTTCACCAGAAAACGATAGGCCTTTCTTAGCATGAACTAGTACCTATCCCAAAACAATGCGTAATATTTTTGCATTGTCTACAATATACACTCTTCAAACCTACATAAGAGCGTCCTAGACATATAAGAGAGATTGCTGAGCAGTGGACCCAAAAACGAAGCCAAGTCTCGAGCAAAATTGCAAAATGAACCACATACGAAGCTTGGAAAAGGAAAGAGGAAAAAGCACAAGAAACCAGGTGGCAAATACCTACAAAACCAAACATTTTAAGATAGCCATATGCCTCATTTTTTTGCGTGAAAGTAAAGATTGCACACCAAAAAGGAACTCCAACAAAAAATTAAAAATAAACAATCCACCGTTAACTTATAAGATAATCTCGGTAGTGAACAATATAATAGGACAAATTCACCATAAGCATTACCAACAAAGAAATCCAAGATCTCTTACATAAACGCACCTAGCAAGGGGAATAAAGCTTCATTTATAGGTCAAGAAGAGCTACTCAACAACTGACACTCCCACCCCCCAAAAGGAAACAAATTACAACAGGAAATTCGAACATTATTATACAACCATATGCCTCAAAAACTTGTGATAAGTATATGCCTAAATTTCTTGCATGAAAGTAGAGATTGCACACCAAAAAGGAACTCCAACCCAAAAAAATTAAAATAAAATCCAACGCTACAAATAAGATACTTTCGGTAGTGAACAATATAATAGTACACATTTGCCACAGGGATGACCATGTGTAAAAGAGAGATGCTTTTCCATTGCCTTCAATTTCCTCATGGGCCACAGTACTGTAATCAAGGAAACTGAATCAAAAACATTTATTAACGAATTAAAGCTTTAGAAGCCTGGATATAAGCATTAAAATCTTGGATATTTTTCCTGGTAAAAGAAAGATGGTGGCATTAGAAAGCTGCTCTACAGGCACAAAAAACTTCGTGCTCACGTAGGAAAGAATATGATTCAATATACCTTCAACTCCAACTGACAACCCCTTTCGGTTCACTACATTCACGACATTCATTAATCCCCCTCGACATCTTGAATGTGAGATCTTCTGACCTCATAATCAGCATCATCATTATATACCTACCAAACAGCATTAAAGGTTGAATCACCAATCAACAAAGGAAACTTTAACAAACCAATTTTCTTTCTAATATACACCCAGCATCACATCCAAAAAGAAATGGATCATGGAACGGTATCAAGGACAAATCAGGCACAGCAAAATTCATGTTTAAAATGAAGATACAACAGGTTTTACAAGCGGAACTCCATCTAATAGAAACTCAAAAAGGACACGAAGTGTACCTGAATTGACATCCCACCCACACAAAAGAGACAGCCAAAAACAAGACCGGAAGATAAGACCTACATCTAGCAATAGTAGTGCAAACAAGAGTGCGAGCTACGATGGCTCTCTTCCTGAGCTCATCATCCTTCAAGCTAAGCACAGTTTGTTTCTCAGAAAGAGAAAGTATTTCCAAATACTGCTCCAAAAGGGAGGTGCCCTTTATTTCATCTGGAATCACATACCACATATGAGCTTCCCTGTAAAAGATTTCACACCCGGGAAGAAATATATCAACTTGGGGACTATAATAGTATAATTACATAAATTTTGTAAACATGGCTCAGGATAGGAGGCTGTGGCGGGATAAGATTAAGGTCTCTGATTGTAGGAGACCGGCTCCGTAGGTGGTAGTAGCTTCGGTGGGGTGGGGTGGGGCGGGGGGGGTTTGGTGTGCTTATTTGCAGGTCATGCTTTTTGGGATGTGACGGCATGTATCTGCCTTGGTTTGCTGAGGCATGTATCCGCTCCTTGTTTATCTGCTCTCCGCATCCTTTTCTCCTCGTGGTTATTGGTTTGCAATCGTTTTCAATTGTTTTCTCTAAAAACCTTTTTCACAAAAGCTTTTTTGTGGGTCTTTAGGAATCAACCTCTCTATGGGTAGAAATACCGATAGGGGTAAGGTTGCCTACAGCTGGATATCCCCAGACCCCGCGAAAGCGGGACCCACACTGGGAGTTGTTTTTTTTGTTGCTGTTTGTAAACATATCTCAAAAAAGGCACAATAGGTTCTCATTAAAACTGCGAAAGAAAGGCAGAAGAGAGATAAATTGGATGTGGAAGCGGCACAGGACGCAGAGGCTGAGAGGAGACAGAGATATGCCTGTTGAAGCAACCGATGTTCATTGCTGCCATGTAACTGCCTTCTTTGAATTTGGTTAAGAATGTCGAATGTGGAGAAAATGATAAGAGCATGATGTCAAAATTGAATGGTAAACCTCAACTCTGCTGTGAAATTCTCACAAGCTCAATTGTTGTCAGTAATTAGGGTTTCCCTCATAAACCCTAGCTTTGGAACCCAATAGCCAGAATACCTGCATTAATTTCCTTCAATTACATCAATCCTAAGGCAGAGTTTGATAATACCAACGTCAGTCAAGCATGCATTCTTGTTTAAAAAAGGGGGAAAACCTAATTCAATCACGTCACAACGAAGCTCTTACTCTTCATCTTCTCTGTCTTAAACAACCCCAAACCGAATCAGGGCCACAGCGTCAGTCAAGTATGCTTTCTCAAGAAGCTCGGTACAGCCAAGTATATACTAGGCAAGGACATAGTCTCAGCAAATGATTCTACCAATGATTCTACCGGCAACTCAACAATCATACCCAAATCAAATCCTTCATAACCCAAAAACTCAAATGTCAAGATGGTCCTTTACATATACACGAGTTCTCTCTCAAAGCATATGCACAAACATCTTTTACGTATAATATTAGCCTCCCAGGTGATCTATTTGAATAGGGAGTAGTTAACATAATTATATTGCAAATCACACATGAAGAACAATAATCAACATTAAGCAACAAATCAGATATACAAACCTTAAAACTCGAAGACAAAAGTTCAACCAGCTATCAACAATTACCTTTGTCTCTGATGTACAAACCCTAAAAAAGGATGACAAAACGAAGGCCCCGTATCTGCTTTGCATCGTCGCGTCATCTCTCTAGCCTTACCTTCTGATTGCCAGCGCCAGGGATGACTGACCAACAGTCTTCTCTAGATCTGCCACCGTCTAAGTGCCAGCATTTCGTCGTGGATTTACAGAGGACAGTGAAGACAGGGTGAAGGGGAAGGTTTGGTGGCCTTTTTTATCCCAATTTTCGAATTTTTCATTTCAAAAATGACACTTTTTAAGTGTCTTGCTCCGTTAGATTTAAAAAGCTTGAGGTGCTAAAAAGCACAAAGGGTTCTGGGGCCCGGGGTGCAAGCTCTAAGGCCAAGGCGAGGGTTTTTTGCACGTGACGCATACCTTTACTCAAAAATGCACATCAAAGAAATGTCAAACCATAATTTTTTGAAAATAATCTTCGTAATCGCATCAGATAAGGGATTAGACATCGTGATAACTATGGAAAACACTGCAAATAGTAATAAAATACGATAACATATCATCATAGCGTCTGCAAACACACACCATAAGAGAGTAGAAGTCTTAAAAGACACAAAACAAGCATATTTATGGAAGGAAAACATAAAACACATATCACGCAAAGCAAATATAGTAACAAAATACGATTATAATGTCTCCAAAGTCCAAACGCACACCATAGGAGAGTAGAAGTCTCAAAAGACATCATGGTCCTCACTCCACAAAAGTTGCAAAAAAATTATTTTTATTAGTTTAATCTTGTATGTCATACTTCCTTCCTAGGTCTAAGGATTTAGAAGAGACCGAACCCAATGCATTACCCAATTGATCATCCATTCAAACCAACAATCAACACAAGAATTGAATTCACTACAATTATCACCAAAAAACCAACCAAATTAAATCAATAGAGTCAGGTAGCAGCTCATGAAGGCACGAAGCAAAACGCCAACCCAAAAACCAAAAAAAAAACACAAAGGGGCCCAAATAGACAGACAGCAACAGCAACCTAAAACAAGAAAAACAAAAAAGGGTTTCGAAAATAACAAGGAGGATTAGACAGAAGGAATAAAAAATAGAAGGGGAAAAAAACCCATTTTGGGTTTCGAAAACCAGAGGAGGAGGAGAGGAACAAAGAAGAAAGGAGAAAGATGAAAAACAGAAGAAGAACAAAGTAGCAGCAGACTCAGAAGGCCAAAAAAAAAGAAGAAAAAGAAAACCCTCCACTGGGGTTGCGAAACAGAGAAGGAGCAGAGGAAAAGAAGGATGAAGAAAGAAGAATGAAGAAGGAACAAGAAAATGCACCTGCGTTAGCCTTGGCTAGGGTTTCGGCACTGTTCTACCAAGAAGAAAACATAGACACAGAAGCAAGGACAACTGCACAAGCAGCAACTGCACAAAGTTGCTTATTTTGGCAGGACGAGCATATTTGACCGAAAACTGACCCGAACCGAACCATACCCGACCCAAACCGAAGGGACCCGAAATGTCACTTAACCCGAACATGATCCGTACCCAAACCAAATGACCCATTTGCCAGGTCTAACCATATTACAATTCAGTGCCACATGGTGGGATCAATTTGGGTTTGCGATTGTCTCATTTGGTTCAGTTTCAGGTGCTTTGCATCAGATGATAAAATATAAGTCAGTCTGCTGGGTCTAAAGGTATGAACAAGATGTCTCCAATATTGTAACACACTTCAGCTGGCAACAATCCAGCTGTGATAAAATACAAATAACAAAACTCCACCTTTTTTGACATCAAATGCAGATTATGCAGTCATTACACATCGAGAAAGTGCAGTGCAAAACACAAAAATGATCACTTCATGAGCCCCAAAGCTCGATGAACTACATCATCATCCACAAAAGGCCTCAAAGACCACATCATGCAGTACCCATCCAATTCCCCTGCAGGTGTCTTCAGATTCAGAGCCGAAACAATCCGTTCCTGCATCACATAATCCTGCTTCACCATACTGTAAATCACCGCCATAAATGACCCGCATTCAGCAGATGTCGTTGCTGCTGACTCCACCCCAAAATCCATTTCACATTCATCTCCACCCATTTTATCGACACTTTGCATTACGCTACCTGCTTTCTCCATAAGCTTCTCAAGCTCTGCAATTATGTTCTTCGCTTTGGTTAGATGGTCCTGAAGACCAGATAAACTGGTATTCATTTGGGTAATCTTCTGTTTGCTATCATAAGCAGTAACACAACCAGCATCTACATATGATTTGACCCTATTGGTCTCATTCGCTTTGATGATGCTCTGAACTAACTCTGATGATTCAAAGATAGAAGGGCGCCGGAGAAACTCAAGAGCCTGCTGGAATCCAATTAGAAATCTCCTTCCAATTGAACCCAGTTCTTCAAGCTTTACAACCTCTGCCAAAAATTCTGATAACATCTTCCTCAATTCATGATTCAGATTGCAAAAGGAGTTTCCCTCCTCCAGTTCCATTCTAATTCTACCACCAAAAGTTCAGTAATTTAGAAATCAGTCGAACAAATATCACACAATAAATTAAGAAACAATTTCGAATGTGGCAAATCCCATTTCCAAACTCCCAAATTCGATTGGCGACTTAGCAAACTTAATTGCCAAATTCCAAGTTACAAATTCATCAAAATCACCTTCCATTTTGTAAATATAAACAACAATTACAAAAACTAAGGAAATATAATGACAAATAGTAGGCAATTTCAAAATAATACAGAACACCAAGTTATTTTATACAAAAATTCAACACCGATCCAAGTATCCAAAAATAAATACAACAAAAATTGGCAAATAATTAAAACAATTGAAACTAATCTAAGTAATCAAAGGCTAAAATCAAATTAACTAACTAGAAGTAAAATTAAGGTTTATACCTTACGGAATGTGGTTGTGGTGGTAGCAAGGAGAGTGGAGGAGGGCAGGCGAGCAAGGGGCAGATGCGAATGCGAGGCTGCGGAGTCCCGTGGGCGGCGGCGAGTTGTGGTGGTGGAGTGGAGTCGCATACTCGTGGATTGCGGAAGAGTTCAGGTCCTGCGCTATGCACTGCGCAGTGTGGGGACAACCAGAATGAGCCAAAATTAATATCCTGTATAATTTAAAATCACATATTTTTTTATCAACTACAATTAATTATATCTTGTGGACGTTCAGCATTCGTTGACTATGTTGTCGGGTATAAATGAAACTTTACTCAAATCAAAGCTATTTATAAGGATATATTACATGCGTTATTTTATAATTGTAAAAAATTTATGGTTAAAAGATGATCTCACATAATGTATAAGTTATAACACTCTTCTACTATTCAATTACATCCTTTTTTTCAATTAAAATTATGATAATATAATTTCTTAAGCTAAATAACACATTTTTAAGTGTCTTCTGGCAAAACATTTATCATTTTGTATTCTATAATTCCCAGGGCATTTTGGGGAAGCTTGTCTTCAATGACAGTAGAAAAGGAGAAACCTTCCTCTAATCGTCCTAAACCTCACATTGTGACCTACTAAGTGAAGAAACATTAGAACTTGCTGTCTCACACTCATATGCTTCGTGTTTACAAGAAGTGTCCTACTTTCAAGCATTTCACACAATTTAAAAAAAGGGCCAAGCCTCATTCGAATCTGATTAAGGCAATGAGCATCCCCACAACACAAAACACTACTGATATAATTCTCTCAATGTCGACATATCTATTGACAAAAGGCTGACGCGATATTTGAGGAACCCTAGTTTCATTATCGGTGTCTCTATTATTATGGTTCCTAAGCAACGCTGCCGTAGCCCCCAAAATGCAGTGGTAGCACCAATGACCACAGCTTCCTCCTCATTTAAATCATTGGCTATCTAGGTAACAAGAAAAAGGGTTATACATTCAGTTTTGTAGAAAGAGAAAGATATATCACTTGTTCTTGGGAAAGAGAAAAAGGACATCCGGGATATCCTTTTTCTCTTTCAAAGAACAAGTGAATGTATATCCAAGGGTAACAAGAAAAAAGGGTAACAATAATTTTTTGCTGTTTGGTAGAAAGAACAAGGGATATCCAACGGATGCTACAAAAATATAGATGAGAACTTTAAATGGAAGAAGAAGACAGAACAAGTGAACAACAGAAAAGGGTGTAACATTCCCATAATTGTCAATGGTGATTGAGTTCTGGCCCTAACAACACATGACCAGAATCAGACAAGGATTCCACTCATGTGATTAGGAGAGTTGGGCAATTCAGATTGGAGGAGAGGAGTTCATCCCTACTTCAACACCAGAAAAGGCTAGACATAGGCCTCAACAACAAAACTATTGATATACAAATTTACATTTAGATCAGGGCAAATTTACAACAGCTAGAACAGAGAGAAACAGAGCAAGCATCCAACAAATGATACTAATGGTCACTGGTTACTACCAATGGTTCAACTCCTTATTTTATAGGTACTTCTACACCCCCTTTTGCAAGATTGAATGCAATTTAATTGCCCAAATTCTTCATAAAAATCAAAACTATTGACAGAACAATATACTAATTCAACTTTTGTCCAACAAATTCAGACCAAAATTGGAGCAAAATTAGAACCCAAACAGAGCTGGCAAACAGGTCAGGTCGGGTCGGGTTCGTGTTCGTGTTGAACTTAAACGGGTTGAACACCCCCCAACCTGAACCCGACCTGTTTATTTAAACGGGTTGAAACTTCCAACCTGCACCTGTTTAAAAATTAAACAGGTCAACCTGATTCTGACCTGTTTATCCGTTTAAGTAAACAGGTCAGAATCGGGTTACCCGTTTACCTGTTTTACCCAATTAACCCGTTTAACTATAGCTAGCTACAAATTAACCCGTTTAACTATAGCTAGCCACAAATTAACCTGTTTACCCAATTCGATCCTAAAAACATATGCAAAATAAGTTCATAAACATAAAGCTCCCAAATCCAGGCATCAAATATTACAAACCAAGCTTTAAAGGACTAAAAGAAGTCTAAATTTATTACAAAATCAACAACCACTTGTCCATAAGACCATAACGGCGAAATACCAAGCAACCAAATAAGCAACCACTTGTCCTCCACAACGACGAAGTGCCAAACGTATAAAGCTTAACAATTGCCTACACCAGATTTTGGCGTCGTTCCACTTCCACTAGAAAACTTCGATGTCACTTCACCATCACCACCATCATCGAGGTGTAACTTCATGACATCTCCACACAAGTCATCCACATTCATTTCTTCAACCGGCGTGAGTGCTAATTAAAAGAGAACCAAAACAAATAAAACAACTAAATCAGAAAAAGAACAAAAATTATATAAATGAAACATATAAGGACAAAAAGTTAAGAGTAAAAAAGGGGAAGCAAGCACTAAATAATTTGAGAACACAAGAAAGGGCACAAAGTGGAGAATAAAAAAGGAAGAGCTGCAAGTTTAAAAAAATAAAAGCATTACCTTGACCAAAGACCCAATCCCTTAGGCAAATAACGGCTTCCACAGTTTCCGGATGAAGAGAGCTTCGATATGTAATTCAAAGTGAGTTTTAGCCTCCAAAGCTGTTGTTCCTTGTTCGGAATCCTAGCTTCCACACAAGGGCAACTGGCACGGGTATACACCCCTCCCCCCTCTCTCTAGCCTTCCCCACTTTGGTGCCTCCGCTAGTGGGCATTTTTTAACAAATTGCATAGTTTAGCGATATTTTTAGTCAATTGTCTTACTTTCTTTTTGAAACAAACCAAATCGTTCATTATTTTCCAAAATCAAGGAGAGGCTACTCCAAAGTCTCCAAACAACAGAGAAAAAAAACCTATGCAGACAGCAGATACAAGAATTTAAATCCAAACCGAAGCTCGAACAATCGAACCCAAAAAAATTGAGGGCAAATCGCTTGAGAATCAAAAGCACCACAGCAGATCCATAGTCAATGAAGATCAAAGAGCATAACTGAAAGTCTGAAACATATTAGGTTTTTGAGGGGGAGGGTGCTAGAGATCGAATGACATGGTTGGAATGAAGAAAAACAGCGCACTGTATGAATGTCTTACCTCGCCGGAAATGTTGCCGGAGAGTTGTGGGTGAGGCGTTCAGGGCCTGAGGCAGTGAGTTGCTATGTCGTTGCCGGAAAAATAGAGAAGAAGAGTGGTGATTAAGCCCTTGAGGTAAGACCGTGAGAGCGTGACTGGCCGTGGATGCGTGTGCGTGACTGTGCGAGTGTGAGGGAGTCGGTGAGAGGGACTGCGGGAGTGAGCCAGTGAGGGTGAGGGCCGTGAGGCCGAGGCACTGAGGCTGTGAGGGAGAGGGCCGTGAGGCCGAGGCAGTGAAGCTGTGGCCTATGAGGGTGAAGCCTGACCGCCTGTCGCCTGAGTGTCTTTAGATGAGAGAGAATATTGAAGGCTTGAAGCATCAAACTGAGAGAGGTAGAGAGCTTTTATACCAGGATTCATTTACCCAAAGAAACCCTAGCCTAGACTCTTCTGCCTAAAATTTCATTTACAACAAAAAAATTAAAAATTAAAAATTTTAAAACATGGCCATTAATCGGGTAAACAGGTTAACAAGTTATCGGGTTATACGGGTTGACCTATTAACCCGTTTAATTAAACGGGTTAAATAGGTTAATTTTCGTGTCAAAAATTTCAACCTGAACCTAACCCGTTTAATTAAACGGTTTAAACGTGTCAACCCATTTAATTAAACGGGTTAAAAATCTTTACCCAAACCCGCTTAATTTCGTGTCGGGTTCAGGTCGGTAATCGTGTCGGGTCAACTTTTTCCAGCTCTAAACCCAAATCAGAAAAGAGAAAGGATTAAAACCTAGCAAACCCTAGGGAAGTCAAGACCCTAGCAAACCAACAAATTCAGAACAAAATTGGAGCAAAATCCAGCCACGTAGAACTTTGAGAGATACCTGAACTATGATGAGCGAAAACAGAAAGGATTCGTCCAACAGAGGACGTCTTCAAGTTCAGGTTGTTCAGCTACAGTTAAGAAACACTAGCAAACCAAATCAAAGATAAAATTCGAGAAATTCGTAAACAAATCTAAACAATTCATGAGAAATTAAAACCCTAGGACTTAGAACTTACCAAAAAAGCGAACGTTAAGATTCTTCCTTCAACTGGATTCCAACAATGGCGAGATTAAGGCGCTACCCCTCAACAATGGCGCGAGAAAGAGAGGAATTGAAGCAAAACAATGGAGGCAAGAGGTCGAGAAGAGAGAGAGAGAGAGAGAGAGAAAGAGAGAGAGAGCAAACTCAGCCCTTAGCTGCCATGGCTACTCATGAAGAGAGGAGAGACAGAGAGATATCCACGAAGAGTTGAACGAGTGTCCGGCAAATGGCAGAGAAAGAGAAAGAGAAAGAGAACGAACATAATTTTCCCAACTTTTCTAAAGGAAAACAATTTCCTTCCAATGGCGTAAAGGCGACAATTTAGTGTTACTTAAACTCATTTCACTTCAGTAGCATCTTTGATGCTCAAACTTAGAATTCTATGCAAGTGTGGGTATTTGATACTGCATTTTGAGGCCTAAACATATGACAAGATATCGTAGAAAAGGGTGAGTTAGGGACTTGGATATGTGCATGAGTTTGACAATTGTAGCCAAGTCTAAGTAGCACAGATGATATCTAATTGTATTTTTAGAAAGGTTTCGAGAAGTTTGGCTTTTGATTATGTTTGATTATTCTTTTTCGTGATGGATTGGACTTATGAGGAATTTTCCACCAGGTACCTGAAATTGTTGTGCAGTGTGTCTTGTTAAGTGCTTTTCTTGCTTCATGTCCATGTAACTGGACCTTGGCAGACAATAATGGGTATTTTTGCATTGTTTGGTATTTTCTTGTTAATATATGGCCATTCAGTATTACTTAAACTCATTTCACTTCAGTAGCATCTTTGATGCTCAAACTTAGAACTCTATGCAAGTGTGGATATTTGACACTGCATTTTGAGGTCTAAACACATGACAAGATTTCATAGAAAAGGGTGAGTTAGGGACTTGGATATGTGGATGAGTTTGACAATTATAGCCAAGTCTAAGTAGCAAATATGACATCTAATTGTATTTTTAGAAAGGTTTCGAGAAGTTTGGCTTCTGATTATGTTTGTTTATTCTTTTTTGTGATGGATTGAAAACTGTTCAAGGAAATAACAAATTTGATACTAAGGTAGTGTTTGGTTGGAATGTAAATAATTTTTCCGAAAAATCATTTTCTGTGAAAAATGTTTTTCCAAGGAAAATGAATTTTCATGTTATATTTTCCGTTGTTTGATACAGGATAAATAATTTTTCATGAAAAATAGGAAAACATCAACTGAATTATTTAAATGGCGAAAAATATTGACTGAATGGTCATAGTCTATATAAATATTGACCAAATGAAGGAATTTTGAGCTTAAAATTCATTTTTGAGTTTTTTTCAATACTTACTCTCAGATAATCAAGTTTTAATCTAAACCGTTGAAATTAGTTTAGTGACAAAAAACATCAACTGAATTGTTTAAGTAGCAAAAAATGTTGATTGAATTATCATGATGGAGAAAAATGTTGACCAAATGAAGGAAAGTCGTACTCAAAATCCGTATTTTAGCCTATTTTAGTCTTTTCTATCCGATGGCCAAGTTTCGATAAAAACTATTGAAATTGTTCTAGTGGTGAAAAACTTTGACTGCACTGTTTAAGATGCGAAAAATATCAATTGAATTCTCGTTGTGGAAAAAAATGTTTAGCAAATAAAAGAATATCAAGCTCAAAATCTGAATTTGACCCTATTTTAATATTTTGAATCTAATGATCAGGTTTTGATCCAAACCATTGAAATTGTTTACTGGCGATCGACTGAATTGTTTTAATGGGAGAAAATGTCAATTAAATTATCGTGGTAGAGATAAATGTCGATCAAATGAAAGAAATTCGAGCTAAAAATTTACATTTGAGTTTATTTTAATCTTTCCCATTGGATAATCAAATTTCGATCCAAACTATTAAAATCGAATTTTGCACATAAATTCAGCTGAACATATCATCAAGGAGTTGAAGGAAGAAAATCAACTTCCTATCTTCTTAAAAAGGAAATCATTTCCTCCCCTGGGGGGAAAACATTTTCCTTGAAAAATATTTTTCCATCATCTATTGTGCCAAACAATGAAAAATTAAAAAACCATTTTCTGAAAAAATCGTTTTCCCCCCAACCAAACACTACCTAAAACCTATAATAGTAATCGATACTAAAACTTAAATAAAATAAACCAAACAAGAAACAAAATGGAGACTTTAATATCATACGGAAATGAATATTTCAGATAGGAGCAAGAAATCAACTGCCAAAAATAAGGACACCAAAAATCATTCAGTAAACAAAGACCCTAATGCCATTGCATTGCAAAGTACAAGTCCATAAACAAAAGGTGCCTGCAAAAACCAAAGAAAATAAAAACCCTACCCTCCCCAACATAAGTGCTCGTCAAGGCACATCAGCTATCTAACTTCCAAAAGCAACGGATGAAAACAGAGAATGAGCATCTACTATTATGCGTAGCATTTGACAACCAACGGAATAGATGCTACCAATTACACTTATTTACTTGAATCTAGAGCTGATACACCCAACTCAAGAGGCCGAGATGGACAAAAAGGCTTAGCTCTGCAAACTCATATATCAAGATTCAAGGCATTTCAAGTCAGCTAACAATGCAAAGCCACAAACTTTATGCCACAAAGCAATATGCAAGTGTCCCTAAAGCAATATGCCACAAACTTCATCAAAGGCCACAAACACCGAACCAAATAATAAGGCTGGTCAGAATAGGGGTTTAAATCTAAGTATGGCACCAAGGTTTTTAAGATCAGCAACTCATGAAACCATAGACAACAACAACAAACACCCAATTACAAGATCAGTTAGAGAGTTAGAGAGTTACTCACCGGAGAGACCACTGATCGGAGTGCAATACCTGAATCGCCGAGGCTTGCGGGCAGAGAGCGAATAGTCGACCACCGGGCACCGAGCCACCGACTGCGACTGCCGACCGGTGAAGAGGATCACTGAGAGTGTGTAAGGGAGCGTCGACGGCGGAAATGGAGGGATTCAGGCAGAAATCGGTCACCGACGACCGGAGAACGGCGGTCTGCGACAGAGATGATGCCACCGACCACCGTGAGCAAGAGAAGAGTGACAGAGAGATTAGGGAACGACTGAGGGCTGAATGCGTGAACGCTGAGAGTTTAGGGTAACTGGATTAGGGAGAGGCGCCGAGGCAGAGAGTTAAATACTGGCCATTTACCTTTGGAAAAATATATAATCGGTTCGGTTCGGTTAACCACGGTTAACCGAACTTTTTCACTCCCTGAACCGAGACAGAACCGTGAACCGAAAAAATAAACCGATTTGGCTAACCGAACCGAATATTTAGCAAAATTTGTTTCGGGTAATCAGTTTTTCAGTTCTATTTTTTGGTTTTTCAATTTGGTTTTTCGATTTTGGTTTTTTTTTTTCACCCCTACCGGTCATTCCCTTTCTTCACAAAAATCTTAGGGGGAAAAAAAATTGCTAGCCTTGCACAATGGGACAGGAGAAAGAGGGAGAGGAGTGCTTGCCGACTAAGTGAACCATGTGTGTTGAGTAATTAAACCAAAGAATTTTAAAAAGAAAAAATAAAGTTCCATAAGGGGCATAAAGTCTGTGCTCCAGCAAAAAGCCCAAAACAACACGCTTCTTGCACCGCTTTTGAAATGGGCTGCGCTCGACCCTCACGTAAGCGCCACAGTCAGCGCCACGGGCTTTTCTATGGCTAGGTGAACTTGGAGCACGCTTTTTTAAACTAAGCTTGCTCCTTTGTTATACTTGTCACGTAGATAAATTATTTAAGTTTTTTAAAAAATCTTGCCACATCATTGGAGTCCATATTGTATTTAAAGCAAAATTTAAGTTATGATTTAAAAATAGATTGTAAAAGCGACTAACAATGCCAAATTGGTTTTATAAATTTGATTTATATTTTCTTAATTTAGAAAATATTCATTTTTGATTGGGAAAAAAAGTGAAATATTGTATTTATAACTTTTAACTGAAAAATTGTTTACTTTTGGCAAAAAAATTAGTGACAATATTTTGATTGATTTATATCCCATTAATTTACAATGATAATTAATTTTCCAAAAAATAAATAATATATTTTAATTGAATTATTTTTCTTAATTTATAAAAAATTATTTGCCCAAAAAATTAGGGAAAATATTTTTATTGACTTATTTTTTCTTGATTTATAAAAATAACTAATTTCCAAAAAAATGAAAAATATTTGGTTGACTTGTATTCTCTTAATTTATAAAAATAATCATGTACCAAAAACTAATAAAAATATTTTTTTCTAGAAAAAACGACGGAAACTATTCAAAAAGTAAGAAGTTAGTTTTTTTACTAAGTGAACAAAATTTTAATAAGAATAATAGTTTGAAATGAAAATAATATATATCTATAATATCTATAATAGAAGAAGAACGGGCCAAACGGAAATACAACAACGATAACTCTCAGTGTTGGTTTTGCTTTTAGAGGTCTGGAGAAATTCATATGTAGACCGTCTTACCCATACGCATATATCTGCACATAGAGAAATTGTTTCCAATGGACTCACATACCTACACATGCATGAACAGGTCAAACAGAAGTAATTTGCAAAATAAAAAATAGATAATGACCATTAATATCAAATCTAGACCCATATCAGCTATTAAAAAGGATAGCCATTAAAAACAATTTTGCCTTCTTTAACTGCTAGCTCCTCGGCTACTCCATCATCCCACATAACACTACTGCTTATCTCTCTCTATCTTAAATCATATTGACAAACTAGTAAGACAGGTCACATCGCTCTCTATCTCTTCTTTCCCTCAACTGAGACGTTTCCTTCCTCCCAAAAAAATAACAGAGCAAATTGCCTAAGGTGTCAATCTAAGAGCTCCCCCACGAAGGAAAGGGGGTGAGGGGAGGGACCTCCTCCAGCGTCAGCCTCTTGCCTCATGCCTTGCGTGGAAGCTCGCAGGTCAGAGCCAACGCGAGGTATCTGTTTTCATCCACTTTTTTATTTTTCTAATATTTTTAATTAGTTTTTTTTAATTCTAAAAATAAAGTTGTGTATTGTAGAGTGGGTCTATGGGTACTATTTTATTTGGTGAGTCAAAGTGGTGAGCCTTTCATTGAAGGAAGAAAGGATTATGAGCCAAAAAAATTGGATCACAAGCTGATGTGGCAAAGGTCGTGAATCAAAAAATTAACTTACCACTAGGAATGGTCTAAGATATTCATCGATCACTAGTCCACTACTTGGTCGACTAACTTTCCACTGTTAAATTTTCGGGTGGCCCTCAACGCTGGCCAATTGACCACACAAGATAGGTTCAGCATGGTTGCAAGCTGCTCAGTTAACTTTCCAATTTCACCCTTCTAATCATGCCCCTGTCCCTAGGAAGGCCTTGTATCATTGAATTCTTCACCCCTCATTTTTATTTTCAAATAATTTTCTGTTTTTTTGGCTTTTTTTTGAGTGATAGAGGTGGTTTTTCAAAGTGGATGAGTGGGGTTGAAAGTGAGAAAAACTGGGGAAGATTTGGGTGTAGAAACTAGCAGTATACAAGCAGAAAGGAGATCACAATTCATGATTAAGAGTTTCAACTATAAGCGCATCACATCAACTATTGTTTCGTTTACATTAGTAATTTCTAATGGCAACTGAGGAGAGGAAACAACATGTACAAGACTTGATAGAAATAAGGTTTTTTATACGCAATATTGTCAAGAACCCACTACTCAGTCAAGAAGTTGTAGCAGATACTTTAGCTCAACTGAGCTGGTTTTCAACACTTTGAAACATCTTCGAAAAAGAGTGTAACTACGATCAGGGCTACATCACAATAATCCAAATGAACTATTTAATAGACTTGATTAGCATGGGAATCAATTGGTCGCTCAAGCAGCAGTTGACATGTGCATTGTACGCAAAGAAGACTCTAACTTTGAAGACCCAGTCGTCATAGATTGATGAAGTGCTTCTCTCCCTCTATCCCTTTTATTATTTTAATTTCATGTTTTTCAATTATAGTTTTCATTTTATGTTAATTATGCATGTGATTTCATATTTAGACTTTGGTATTTTGCTCTTTTTAAACATTAATGTTTGTGGGATGTACACTGATATTAACATATCTTTTTGCTACCTAAACATGGCATGCATATTATACAATTGTGTTTTATTGTTGAACATTATTATCAATTTAGTATTGGTAACTAAATGAATTTTATAAAACATGCTATATATTGTTGACGTAATTTTTAATATGTACGTATACGTCTATTTTTGTTCTGTATGGAAGCCAAGAGGGCTCAAATGTTGTACAACTTTTTTTTGCTACTTTATCATCCCTATTTTTCTTTTATTTCACATAAGTCAAAACTAAACAGTTAATATTATCAACAATTTTGCCTCGTAGTAATACCTAGGCTCTATTTTGTGAAATGGGGAGGGGGCAATGTAATTAAAATTATAATTGACAAAAGGCTATTGGGTCACTTCTTTTCTAATCGAAATTATAATTCACAAAAGTCATCGAATTTTAGGCCAAATAAACATAACGGATGGTGGAGATGAATATCAAGCATTATTTTTATCCTTGCTTAATTATAGCTAGTTTTTATTTGCACGAACGCAATGCCTGCGGATTATATAAAATTTTCCTAATAAAATCATAGAATTGTAAAATAGTTAGGAAATTATACTTACTATGTTATGCAATATATAACGGTAATACTATACATGATGTATAGCAGAAAAACTAATTTTAAACAATGAATTCCGTATATATTTCTTTTGTATCTATAGTAGAGAAGGAGTTTTTAAACACTAAAATTCTTAATTAATAGTATAGACCCTTGCTTTGCACAGAGCCTTTTAATATTGAAAAGTCTTTTTAGAACATAATTTTTTGTTTGAATTGGGATAATGATATATAAAAATATCTACTTAACAACATATTTTAGTTGTGGTTGTAGTACCAATGAAATTGGGTTAATATGATTGTGTTTTCACCACTTGATTGTGATTCCAATATATACATTTCTACACTTACAAAATTGTTAACATTTATAGGATATTTTTAATGTCCAAGAGATTATGGAAAACAACATAACAAAATTAAACAATATTCTTTGAAGATATCAATCAGGTGTAGGTATTTTTATTAAGTTTAACTAATTGTGTGAAAAACAACTTGAAGATTAACCAAAAAAAAAAAACTCCTCATCAAAGTTATTGTTCGTTCAGTCTTAATTTATAAGTCACCTCTTCAAATTATTTTACCTGGAGTGATGCACTCCTTCTCACAAAAATATGACTAAAGAAGAAACGCATGTGGTCATAGTTCTATATTATATTTAGGAAAGTAATTTTAAGGGAAAATCTTTGAAAGTCTACTATAGCAGAATAATAGACATAAATTAAAAGACAATTAGATGAAGCAAATTTGTGTGCCAATCGCATAATCTCAACAAACTTATCAAGCATATATTTAAAAGAAATTTAAAACAGTTATCACAATTAAACCTCTTAAGCCACACCCCCTCACCCACCCATCCACTAAAAAAAAAAAAAAAATAAATCCTCTGCCTCAACTCTTTTCTCTATTGTTGTTGATCCCCTTATCAATGTCTTACAGTGGTACTTATTCCCTACTTTTAAGTTACAATTCATCTTCTTAATAAGTGCGACTATGATATATCAAGATTAGAGGGGAAAGAAGGGGACTCCAAATATATGACTGAAGCAAGAAAGATGATGAAAGTAGGCAGAGTCAATAGACTTCAGCTTGGGCTGATAAGCACTCACCTTCCGTTTTGAGGAACAAAGTTTTTTCAGTACTCCCTCCTCAAAAGTCCACTCTATTGTTGGTGTCCCTCTTTCACAAGCCACCTCATCACATCCCCCTGCCTCCCAAAAGAAAAATAAAAAGAGAGGGTTGGTTCACAACAATGGCTATCTTGTGGTTAAGACTGCGCAAATTGTCTAAAGAGTTTGGGTGTACTAGAAGAATAATAGCTGAAAGGGTCAATGGATAACTGAACACAGAACCATTCAAACCACCCTCCAAGAAAAGAAGAGCACTTGTTCATCTTGTTCCTTCAGAATCCTTATTAGCTTGAAACAACCTTTAAGAGTCTCTTCAATGAAACCAATACACAAAAACCCAAGACACATTTACTCATCATGCATCTCAACATAGGTCAACTATAATTACAAATAAAATCAATTAAGCAACCTCACACATCTAATTCATCGAACTGTACAAGCAAAATACTCCAAAACAAATGGGGTCGGATCTTAGGCACCATGCTCTCTAATGCTTAATCAAGGAATTGTTCATAACTTCTCCCACCAAGAACTATAAATTTATTGAAAAATTAACTATAAAAAACACAGGGATTTAAACTTTATAAGTAGATGATAGGGAACCACATCCCTTGCATTCATGCTAAATGAAATATGCGATGACCACATTAAACCCTGCCATAAAATGGCTTGAAATTCAAAACAAACAAGTAAGATCCCAAAGCTAATAATAAACCTCCAAAATTCACCCCCCCAAAAAAAAAAGAAAACTATTGACAAACCTAAAAAAGGAGACTCACAAATTAGCATGGACACACTTCTATTACCAACTTTTTGGGGCTCAACCCTAAAATTCATAGTAGCTTGAAATTTCTGTGAAAGAAAGGAATGAATTAGCAAGGCATAAAATTGGGGGAAAAAATTCCACAGAAGTTAGAAAAAGCCGTAAAAAGAAGACGTAGAAAATTAAAATCGAAGTTAATCTAAACCTAAAGTCACAAAATTTAAACAAAACTAAACCACATAAGGAATCTTGCCTACCGTATTGTTGTTAATCATGTTACTGCCGCCCTTTTTGATGTACTTGTTCTTTTGTTTAAGGAGGTAGTGAGGTAGCTAGTTATTTCCACAGCCTATGTCTCCCAAATTCAACATTCAAGTAAAATTAAATGCTAACAAGTGAAATTAATCCAAAAAAATTCAATATTCAAGTAAAATCAAACCGTAACAAATAAAATTAAACATGACCTAATGGAATTACACAATCGAATGAAACTTTATGTGGACTCACCTATTAAAAGTTCCAACTACTCCTCATCTGGGTAAATTAGAATTCGAAACTCAGATAATCGGAGGAGGCGATAAAGATGCATCGAGTGATGAGAACAACATAGGAGTGATGGGAAGAGGCGATCAATGAATTTCCATCGGGAGATGAGGCATTCAAGAGTCTTCATTGGGGGACTTGTTATGAGAGCAGTGTGCAGATTGGAAAGGAGATAGAGAGGGGGGAGATGTGACAGGAGATAGGATGGTAAAAGACTTGAGATACTGGGAAGATGGAAACAGTTTTAATTACCGAGGTCTTTTTTGGCAAAAATTATAGGGAAAATTACTAGTAAGTGTTGAACATGTTTTATATTTATATGGAAGTGCGTGGTGTTATTTTTGGAGATAATTTGCAAGCCATTCTTTTGAGGTGATAGGCCATTGCCTGGGCAACAGTTACTTTATTACCCTTAATTAGGAGGGCGTATAGAATGTGGGAAAAAGAGGGGGAGAAGCTATGGCCTTGAAACAAATTGAATCCCTCTTTCTCTCCGTATCCCTTTCGGCTCTAATGGTGTTTTCTTCTTCCATCTAATCGAAGCAAGTGAAAGGAGTGTGGGGCTTGTAGAAGAGGTATGAATGAAGTAAAAGAAAGCAGAGGAGGTGTGCATGTTGACAATTCAACTAAGTATGGCGTAGATCTTCGCTTACAATTTGGTTTGGATTTGTACATGCAGAAGCCAAACCCCTTGTTGTGCGAATTTTGGGTAGGAAAAATCTATCTTGTTTGTAGGTGATTATGTATGTAGTAGCTGCAATTGGTAATTGTTTTGGTAATTTGAGTAGTAATTGCCATTCAAATTTATGTAACGTGAATTTGGGGCTATGAGTTGATAGTGTTGAAAATGTGTTTGGGTTGGGCTGATGTTTGTAATAAGGCATAGAGGGTATGTAATTTGTGAAGTACTTGTTATGGTGTCCATATATAGGAAGAGGGTTAGTTTGGCAATGAGGGTGGCATCATTTAAGTCGTGGTCTGTGTTTGAAGGACCATGATATCACTTGATCAATTAATTGTATAACTAGTTAGATATAAGAACGTGCATGGTGTGTTTAGCCTTACAAGCACTGGGAGATATCCCAGGATAGAAGTTATTATATTGTGGGTTGACTATAATAGGGTAGTATCTTCCATGGTAGGCATATTTTAGAAAATTTTGTTTAAATAGTAGTATGTGTAAATATAAATAGCGATGGTGATTTAGAGTAGTACATCTTGAATGCAGTAATTGACATGTGAAGGACATATTGTTTGAAACACAGGTGTGTGGTTGTTATTATTGTTGATATTGAGAAATCGGCTACGGGGAGGTTTATGATGGATGTTGGATGAGCTGGTAATCGAGTGTTTGCAGTGAAGGAGATTGCTGCGTATATATGTATGTTGAGGGTGTTAGCTGATGGGGTAAATGTTGTGATGATGTATGTGGGTGGGAATATTAGATGTGTCTGGATATCCCAAGGCATGGGAGTTGGTGATGTGTGAAAGTTGTTAGAGGAGGCAGCGGGGGTAGGTGTAAAAGACCGAAAGGTTTGGTATAAAATAAAGCATGATCAGAGACTAATGATACCATTTGAAAATGACCGTGATGTTGTCAGCCTAATGCGAGGTAATGATGGCCAGGCATATTCGTACATTTTCGGGATGGAAGGACCTCGTGCTTGTCCTGCAGTCATGAGGGAGCAACAAGTAGACGAGCACTGTGATTGTGATGTAATTGTGGCTACTGGGTTCAATTGGGAGGGCCAGATAATGGAAGACAGTTGTTGAAGGAAAATGTTAATGGCGTAGAGGCTTTTGGAAAATTGATAAGGTAATGCCAAATTTATTTGAGCTTGGTTGCTTCCCTTTAATGAAAATGTAATAATTTTAGTCTAATATATGCACTATGACTGCTGTGGATTAACGTTGCATATGTGCAGGGTTAATGGGGTTGAGCAAGCAGTGCATACATCCGCAGAAGGTTTGATGCACTTGACAGCAGGGAATGACTTTGTAAATGAAGACTCCACTCATTCAGAATCAGGATCAAAATCTGATGATGATGGGGAAGTGGTGGTGTGGGCTTGATCTAGAATGGAAGTGGAGGATTACATTAGGAGAAGGATAATTTGGAAGAATGTGATAAAAGGCATGCGTCAAATGTTTTCATCAACAGATTCGTTTAGGTATACAATATGGGAGTATGCAATTGCAAATAAATTTGAATATTACTTCATCCATAATTACTGGCAATGAAATGTTGTTAGGTGTACCGCAAAAGGATCTGAATTCTACATTTGTGTTAGGGAGCACCTTAAGATGGCTAGAATGATTGTGAAGGACATTAGAGGGGAGCACGTCTACACCATAGGTGAGCAATGTCAGATGAGGAGGTGGGTAGACGAATGATGAGGGCAAAGCTATTTTCACATCTTATTAATGGGAAGGTGTGATTGTCTATGGATTACTCACCAACTGAAATTATTAAGGACTTTGAGTTGGAGCTAGGATTGCGAATGACAGACATGCAGGCATGGTGACCGTGAGAGTATGTTTGGTTACTGGTCATGGGAAGGCCAGAAGACCACTACAAGTTGTTACCTTGGATGTGTGCTGCCATTCAGAGGGCAAATCCTGATTCAAGAGCGTTTGTGGAGTTCGAAGGCTCTAGGTTCAAGCGTATGTTTGTCGCTTATGGAGGTTACCAGAATG